>PVIC010016101.1:0-34348 GCA_004025085.1 Thryonomys swinderianus | reverse complement strand
TCTAGAGTACACAGGAAAGAGGGAAAAAAAGGGAACTACATTATGTGATCAAGATGGCTATAAATGATGAAACTGTTTTTCTAAGCAACAGAGAATTTGAATATATTTTTTTTCCAATAGAGAAATGGTCACATGAAAAGCAAAATTAGTTGAACAGATGTATAATCCCTTCTACTATCAAAGTCAGTTCAAGAACAGAGGCATTCCGCACCATTTTGCTTCTGTTTGTGACAAACATGATCTAGTCCATCTCCCCAGAATCATGGAATAAATTCAGTTCCTGAACCAAGGTACCCTTTATTCTATTGCTATGGTATCCAGTATACTATGGTCTACAAAATACTATATCCTCTAGTATTTGCACTATTCTACAAAAAGCACATGCAATATGTTAATCATTTCAGAACTGATGTGCTCTCAATTTTCTGTGAGAGCAAGTTCATGGAAATATGTTTCCCTGTGTGATTAGTGATTTTTTTTATGGCTAATTGCTTTTTCCTGGCAGTTCATGTGTAGAAATCTTTTCAAACATGACATGAAAGGCAGAATTTCTAGGTAAGATTTCTTTCAGTTTCTGGTTGATGTCAGAGGAACCTCTAACCCAGGACAACCTTTAAAATTAAATCTTGACAAGGTCTAGGGTGCGCCAAGGTGCTTTTCATGGGAGATTCAACACCAACTGAAGTTGCCTGAAGTTGCAAATTTTTAGGGGAAATTTCCTTGGTCTGTGTACTCACTGCCAAAGTTGGAACAGTCAGGTTCATTGTGGTCTCTTGAGGATGAAGGTAAGTTTATCTCTAGTTCATCTACATGCTGAGGTGGAGCTCTTTAAGATCTGGTTTACGGGAGGCCTCCCATTAAACTTCTCACCTTTGGCTTTGTCCTCTTTTCTTGTCTCTGTGAAACACTGAAAAATCTGTGCTCAGGTTCTCCTGCTTGGGAAAATGCCTTGAGGACAACAGCCATCTTTTGTACTTTCTTTTATTAATCTCTGTTCTTTAAAGGGGAGAAACGTTGAGGCAAGCCTTCTAATACTGATACACACCACTCAAAACGTAAAAAGCTAAATGACTTTCGGTCCTTAAAAGCAAAAAAGATGAACACCTTGGTTTCAGTGCTACAAAGAAATATGCAACAGCATGAATGGCAACAGATGTAGAAAACAGACAATTATCTCAGTAGTTGTCAAGTTGCCCTTACCCTTCCCTGAAAGAAACCCTGAATATACCTTTAAAAGTATGCCCAGAAAACATTTTCATCATTGTAAAGGAAATAGCAGCTTTATCTTCAAAAAAGCTATTTGGTCCAAAGAGAAAGGGTTTTGGCTGTCACTTGACTACAGTGATAGGTACTCAATGTAGTAAAAGAGTTTGACTCATTTGAGGTTGAAACTCAGATTGAGTCTTACGTAGTAGATAATGAGACAAAGTGTCCAATAATTCATAAATATAATTAATAATAGGAATAGAAATCTTTGGGTTCCATTTTTAAAGCAGTAATAAAAGAGACCCCTTAAGAGTAAAGCAAAGGGCCGGAGGGTTAGCTCAGTGGTTCCTGCACTTGCCTCGCAAGCGCAAGGTCCTGAGTTCAATCCCCGATAACCACATATAATGTGGGCGTGGAGACTCACGCCCACCAGCAATCAACACCACATACCACAATGCCAGGCGTGGTGGCTCACGCCTGTAATCCCAGCACTTGGGAGGCAGAGACAGGAGGATTGCTGAGTTTGCGGCAGCTTGCCTGGGCACCATAGTGAGCTCAGGGCCAGCCTGAACTACAAAGCAAGACCCTGTCTCAAAAAAAAAAAAAGAAAAGAGTAAAGCAAAGAGGGGGCTGATCTCTTTGAACCTTATATATAACACTCACAACCACATCGGGCTTTGCAGGATGTTTGTGCAGTGTGATACCAATATGTATGTCAGGAGTTGTTGATTAAAAATAATCACCCAGTGGGTGCTAAAACACAACCTCTCCAAGGTTCTCCTCCAGGGTAAATCAGTTTACTTTAGCATCAGGCAATCTATTCAATGTTATAAGTGCACAAACTACTTATAGTGTGCCTCTGTTCTGAATTTTCTGCAAATGTTCTTTTTTTCTTGTGAAAAAGGTTTTATCCCTGTGGTCTTCTTTCTTTATAGTTCTCATTTATAAATATATTAATCCTTAATTATAGTTACCTTGGTTATTCATCTCTTACATCTTAATTATAACTTTCTTTTCCCTTTTCTAATTACTGTAGAATTCTATCATTCTAAAAACCTATTGAATATATTAAAATTTCCCCTCTTCTATTCCATTCTAGAGGAATATACATTAGCTAATTCCTACTTTTTATAGATTTGATATTCAATTCCTATTTCTCTGAATGCTCAGTATAAAACAATTTGATATTTGCAAGCCTCCTGACTCAATGACCTTTTACTGTTAACTGAAGCTCCGCTCCTTGATGAAATGCTGGCGCTTCGTCTTAGCTAAATGGTGTCAGAGTTGCATATAAGACATGCACATCACAGAAATGAATTACTCTTTGTCTATTTCCATTCAAGCTAATTGAAATAACTTGTATTCTTAATTATAACTATTGATGAAGTCTGGCATAACGAACAACCATTGCAGAGGTCTTTCGAATTGAGATGTCTACATAAAGCAAAACACTAAAGAACTGTAGCTGTAGAATTTCAGAAAGCTGCCAAAGTGCACACAGTCAAGTTCTGCGAACTGACTCATACAGCTCTGGCTGTTAAGCTTCTTATATCATGTGATCACTACTCTGGCATTCACAAAGGCAACGTGGAAAGAGCAGAAAATAAAGCCAAAGCCAATATTGCCTCTCTTCAGCATTTCAGCAAAGTCGAACCAATAGAAACTGTGTGTAATAAAGGAATCCAAAAGCAGGCATGGAGACCATTAGTTAACAGCGAAATGATGTGACACAGAAGGGTAGAAGGAGATAAGAATCCTCTGAATGGACTTAACCCATTTCTTATACTATTGAGTAACTTGCCACCCGAGTTCACTGAATACATGCTTTTTCTTTCAGCTTCCCCACAAAAATACGAAAGTAGAAAGTCTCATCTAAAGAGGAAAAGCAAAGTGTCCATAAAGAAAGAAAACAAGCTGTCTTAAATATTTAGTATTGTTATTTGTATAAGAAAAACATTTAAAGAAACCAAAGGGTAATGAATCAAATACATGAAAAAGAAAACTTGCCTCCATCAGCAAAATTCATGTTAATAACTCACAAGTAAGTGGTAAGGCATTTATCACAAAAGCATCAGTAGGTTATTTCCTTCTGCCACTTACATGGTCTTTACAGGAGCAAGACATTTCTTTTCATGATCCCTTAAAATCGTATCCAGTTCAATAAAATAATGATTCATTTGAAATGCAAGGACAATACCGACTGATAACAAAATCAAAGAATTACTAAAGCATGTTCTATGTGGAAACTCTTCTGATGATTTTTACAGATCAGTAGACCATTCAGAGACAGACGGGAATTATCTTTAAATTGCCCAGTTCTACTTAAGAAGCAGACAGTTTGCTCCTTTTATCATTTCCATTTCTGTACTGACAGCAAAAGTAGAAACTGAATGGTACAAATGAGCGAATGCAATTTTAACTTTTAATAAACTTTAAATTTTTTATTATATCATTGTCTCATGAAGCCTTGTTTCCAGAGAATTTTTTTGAGAAATCTTCTACTTTAAGTTTGCTAATCTGAATGTATATTTTGTATATCTTATTTTTAAATACTATAAAGAATGAAGGTTTTATAGTCCTGGAGTGTTCATAATAAAATGCTTAATTTCCTCTTATGTAAAGAAGTTCTTTTAGATATTAACTGAAATTTCTTTCTTTTTTTTTTCTTTTTTGTTTTTTTTGAGACAGGGTCTCACTTTGTAGCTCAGGCTGGCTCTGAGCTCACTATGGAGCCCAGGCAAGCCTCGATCTCAGCAATCCTCCTGTTTCTGCCTCCCGAGTGCTGGGATTACAGGCGTGAGTCACCACGCCTGGCACTGTGGTATGTGGTATTGATTGCTGGTGGGCGTGAGTCTCCACGCCCAGCATTGTATGTGGTTACCGGGGATCGAACTCAGGACCTTACACTTGTGAGGCAGGTGCTGGAACCATTGAGCTAACCCTCTGGCCCTGAAATTTCTATTATTTAAGACCATTTATCATATTTTGACCTTGATAAAGAAATGAGCAGGCTTGTTATAATGACCATTTTTATATTAGAGCCAATTATTAACTTGCCTGTTAGGCTTTCAGCTTCCACAGTGGACAGATGCATGTGTTTAGACATTTCTGATTGACTTCATATCCAAGTATTTCATAGTCAATCTCTCCCTCTGGTCTCCTCTTTTCTTAAATTTTCTGTCTCAAATTTGTTCACATTTTAAAATTAAATGACCATAAATAGAGATATTACTTTCCACACTTTGCGGGCCTTATTTTTTAATCTGCATGTCAATGTGTTACTTATTTTACAGTAGTGTTTATTTTCATTTGTAGAAAAGTGCCTCAATTAGCATATGTCAAAGACTGTAAGTCAAATTATTCCTATTAAAACAATGGCAAAGTAAAAGCAGCTAAGAAGTATATGAAAAAATGCTCAACGTCACTGGCCATTTGAGAAATGCAGATGAAACAACTCTGAGACTTCTTCTTACTCCACAAAGAATGGTTGCTATCTTGAAATTAGCCAGCAACAAATGCTGCCAAGGTTGTGGAGAAAAAGGAACCCTTCTCCACTGTTGGTGGGAATGTAGACTAGTACAACCATTATGGAGATTCCTCAAAAAACTAGGATTAGAGTTCTAGAGGATTAGAGGTTCTATTTGACCCTGTCATTACCCTGCTGGGGATATACACAAAAGAATTACAAGATTCCTATCACAGCGACATATGTGAACCCATGTTTATAGCAGCTCAGTTTGTGATAGCTAAATCTTGAAAATAACCCAAATGTCCATCAACTCTAGACTGGATCAAGATGATGTTTTTAATGGAGTATTACTCTGCCATAAAGAATGATGAGATTGAATCATCTATACTCAAATGGATGTACCTTCAAGACATACTCATAAGTGAAATAAATAGGTCACAGATATGTAAATATCGTATATTTACTCTGATATGAGAAACTGCAGCAATAAATGTGTTCTAGAATGCATGATTGATATTGTGAAATAGTAAATATTCAAGGGGTAAATAATGAAGAAAGAAAAAAATTGATGGTAAAAAGAAAAGGAAACAATGCTTGTGTATATAGGAGTGGGGGAGGTACAGTGGGTAGGGGAGGGGGAAAATGAGAATTAAATTGTGTCATATACTGGTACAAATTCTCAATATGGAGAGTAACTGTGACGTGTATATATATAATGTAACAATAAAATGTCAAAAATAAAAATAAAATAATAAAATAATGGCAACAAAACTAAATATCCTGGAAGAATGGAAAGAGCATAATTTAGAAACAGTGAGATACAAATCTCAGCTCTGAACACTTTCTTAAGATAATCTTTGCTAAAAGGAACATCACAACATACCTTACAGAGATGGGTCCAGTGGCAAAATAAACTCTCCAAGAACAACTGACAGTAACTATTGTGACAGTACACCTGACTGAGCCCAATCATTTTACAGAAATGACTAGAAGTGTTCCAGTTAATACACATATCTGATACTGCAGAGTATGAATGAATGTGTCAAAGAGGAAAAAATAGTGAACCAGTGTATCTGTTTGATGGCATGTACATAGTTGACTGTCAGTACAGAAAGCAAAACCGAGGAAAAGAAACTCTTTAGAAGAGTAAGATCTGAAAGCCTCACGGAACACAGGCTGACTGTGCCTGGTGCTGTCTGAAACAGTAGGAAAAGAGCTGAAGTGACAAAGGGGACACAGAAGCCCAGGGCTGGGGTTCCAGTCACACTCGATGGAGCCCGCTCGAGAACAGAAGCCCTTCACGAGGCAGTCCTCCTTCCCTCTCTCCAACTCCTACTGAATGACACCCAAAACTCTTTAATCTCGCTCCAAGTGCCAACATTTTCCCTAAGCGCTACAAACAAGATCTTTCCCACTGAACCAACAAATAGTGAGCTCACGTTGCCTCTCTCCAGCATTCGCTTTAACATTTGGCTCAATACATGCTCAGCAAATGCCTGCCATCCACAGGCAGTGTGATGGAAACAGACGATACATCGGTGAAAAACTTAAGCACAGATCCCTCATTTTGAGACACATTCAAAAGGGAGAAAGCAGAAAGAGGACAGCACAATAAACAGTTATTAATTGGATAATATTTGAGAAGGCAGTCACTGGTGAAGGACACAGCAGTAAGTGGATCAGAGGGAAGGAAATGAGTGTGGAAAAGAATGGTGGTGTCAGTTGTCATCTTGAGGAGAACACGGCGAGAAGGTGGCATACTGGCACAGGTTGCAAGTGCAGAAGCTAAACTCACGATCCACTGGGAGTAACATCATGTGCACGGGGAATACCTGACTCAAGAGCCCTGGCTTTGCAGGGAGCTGGGTGAAATTCAGGGAAAGCACAGGAGCTGCTGAACTGGCAACGCCATCACTGAAGGGAAAGTTATGAGAATGAAAAGGCATAGGAAAGAGAACAATACCACCAAGAAGTACAGGGTGAGTAAAGGTCAAGGGTATGGCTTTATAGAACATTGTGAAGACTGTCTTTATTCTCATTCTTGCCAAGGAGTCATCACAGAGTTTCCAGTACCGGAGCAGCATTATCCCATAGGTTTTTTTGTTTTGTTTTGTTTTTGAGATTGGGTCTCACCTTGTAGTTTAGGCTGGCCCTGAGCTCACTGTGTAGCCCAGGCAAGCCACCACGAACTCAGCAAAACTCCTGTCTCTGCCTCCTGAGTGCTGGGATGACAGGTGTGAGCCACCATGCCCGGCACTGTGGTATGTGGTATTGACTGCTGGTGGGCGTGAGACACCACGCCCAGCATTGTATGTGGTTACCAGGATCAAACTCAGGACCTTGTGCTTACAAGGCAGACACCAAAACCACTGAGCTAAATCTCCAGCCCAATCCCATAGATTTTTTTTGCATTATTCAGTAAAATTTATTGGTACATTATATACACAGCTCACAATCACACACAACATTGGGGAATTTGTACCAATATGTAACACAGGTCAATTCTCATTTTACCAATCTCATAGGTTTTTTTAAACATCACCCTGCAGACTCCACTGAAAAGAGCCTGCAGCAAATCAGGACCAGAAGCAATGGGACCTGTCCAGGTACTCTTGTCGCAAAATGGTGGAGACTCAGTGTAGGGTGGGAAGAAGAAGGTGGTGAGAAGTGAGGTTTTGGAAACATTTGAACAGCAAATCTACCATTTCTTTACCAGTGGGGTAAGAGTATCCAATCTGGCCTCAACACTGGAGTCACCATCCACTGAGACTGTATCCTTTGAGAGGCTTTTATAGATAGGAGCCTGAAATTGGGACATTGACAATTTTAACTTCAAATTTTATCTTTTTCATTTGCTATATGCCTGAGCCTGTAGCAATCACTTAATACCACAGTCTCAGTTTCTGCAAAACTAAAATGAGTTAAAAGTGCCTACATCTTAAAATTTCTGTTGGGAGGAAATGAGGTAATACACGTAAAGTATTTCCTAAAATCTCTTGCACATAGGAATTACCCATTAAACCAAAGATGTGATTTATTGTTGTAGTTACACTTAGCATCATTACTATTTTAATTTCACGTGATTGTGTCTATTCTTAGTATGTATTTTTAAAGTAAGGTGTAATCATTTTTCACAGAAATAAGGCATTTTGTATACAAAGACAGTAGACACTCTCTGTACATATTAGTCCTGGACTAGCTCACATGATGAGGTGGAGCCTGACACTATATGACACGACAGGTATCAGTGAGTGAACAGGCAAAGATTTTTCAAGCTTGAAGTATGGAATATATTGGCCAAATATTCAAGTTAAATTTCCATCGCCAACCTCTTTTAAAATTAAGTGTGACGCTTGTGGATTTTTTTCCCACTTGCCAATTCCTTCCCTTCACTCACTGTAATTTGGTTTGGTCTTAAAAATATACTTTGATATAAGTATTGCTGAAAAGCGCACTTGTTTTTGAAGGATCTTCTTTAAAATGTCGCAGTCATTTTCAAATCTGTTCCTCTCCTCCAGTGGCTAGTAAGCAACCTTGGGCACTGTATGTAAATTTAATGAGCATTCGCTCACTCCCATCACCCAGGTCATTAGGGCATTGATTCTTACTTCTCTGTGTGCTTTTAGAGCAAACACTCTTTCGATTAATCTTTTCCAGCCCTTCCTGCCTACGAACAGTGTTTTCCTGTTTCCCTTATATTTTTAGGACAAAAGCAGCCTTATCTTCAATCAGCTACTCAAATGGAAATAAACTTATTTTACTATTCCTGAATGGTTTTAATAGAGTACTCCTCAGATTTTTCCCATTCTAAAAACACATAATTTTAAGGGTTTTGTTTTTAGATAAAATTTTTAATACTAGCCTTGGTGCTATCCAAAATGATCATCAGTGTTTCTCAAAAGTTCAGTCTTAAATTGAAGTCCACAAAAATCAGTCTCTGATTGATTGGATTTGAATCCTTACTTCTCTATAGAATTCTCTATCCCTCTATTATATACTTCTCTGTTAAAAAATATTTAAAGTGTAATAAAGTTGTCATTTAGGAAGAATAATAAAAACAGGTGGAAATCAGTAGGACGATTACTAAGGAAATGATTACAAGAGATGATACACAGGCTAGTGGCGGCGGGAGTGGACTCCTGGCAGAGGTCAGCACTGAGAGAACAGACCTTCAGCGAGCGAAGTGGCAATGCATTTTATTAAGTGTTACATACAGTATTACACACAATATTCAGCTTCTTTATAACACCAGCCTCTCTAGTCTTCTCTGAACTGACCAGATCTGTCATATTAATTCCATCTCCATCACATCTATGTGATGCAACTTTCTAGGATGGAATTTAATTGTTATTCCTCTGCTTTAAATTCTTTACTTTTTTCTTGACCTCCTGAATAAAACATGGATTCTAGTGTGACAAAAGTGCCTTCCATTTCTTAGTCATCTTATCCATCAAACTTGTCTACTAGTCCACGTACTCACACTTGGAACCATGTTGAAATCTTCGATACTCTAACTAATTAAAACTGTGTGCTTGGGCCAGAGATTTAGCTCAGTGGTTCCAGCGCATGCCTTGCAAGCGCAAGGCCCTGAGTTCGATCCCAGTAACCACATACGATGCTGGGCATGGGGACTCACACCCACCAGCCATCAATACCACATACCACAGTGCTGGGCGTGGTGGCTTATGCCTGTAATCTCAGCACTTGGGAGGCAGAGGCAGGAGGATTCCTGAGTTCCAGGCTTGCCTGGGCTACACAGTGAACTCAGGGCCAGCCTGAACTACAAAGCGAGACCCTGTCTCAAAAACAAACAAACAAAAAAGTGCTTTTCTGGGTCCTCCACACAGTAGTTTTCTGCCTGACTCTCCTTACAGAGGATGAGCCTCTGACCCAAGATTGCAGGATTTCTTTTTCCCAAAGGACACAAGGATTGGGCCTTGGCACTCTAATATTCAATAATCGTAGCACTTTGGGGGAACATACAGATTGTACTGGGAGTGACGTGACTCAGTATTTCTCTGAGCTCACTGAGTTCACCCATCTGAGGACAGTATTAGTTGAAACTAGTTTGAGGCACCTATAAAATTCACCCAGATGCCAGGCATGGTGGTGCACACCTATAATCCCAGCACTCAGGGGATTAGGACAGGAGAATAGCTGAGGCCAGCCTGGTTACATAGTAAATTCAAGAGCAGCTGGAACTACAAAGTGAGATTCTGTCTCACAAATAATATTAATCTCAAAATTAAATCACGTTGTGACAAAGAGAATCAACAAATTGATGAAAGGCGATGTCTGAAGCCATACTTTGTCTCTATATTTAGATGGCTAAATTGGTACTAATGTGTATAAATCCAAACAATGAATACACATAGAGAGAAAATCGATAAGGATGTGTGTGACTTCAACAATGGTATCGCCCAGCCCAGGTGGCAATTATAGATCAATCCATCTAACATTAATGGAGCTCACTTTCTTAAGAATATATAGTACTTATACCAGCAGACACCAAGGTCTGGACCATAAAACAAGTCTTGCTAAATTTAAGATTTATGTCATAAAGAACACATTCACTGGTTATGACAGAAGTAAGAAATGAATAATAAAAACTTTTCTGGAAATTATTCTAATATTTGGAAATTGAATAATCCATGGAATAAATAACAAACTAAATAAATTAAATGACAAAGTATCTGCAAGTGAAGAAAATAAAAATTCAATATAAGAAGCTTTTGGGGATTTCCTATACAGTCTGTTTAGATCAGTTTAACTAATGACTTCAGCTTGTACCTAACAAAATTGGAACAAAGAATAATTAAACACAAAGTATATTGAATAAGGAAATAATTATTAGAGAGAAAATCTATGAAATAGAAAAAAAGAAAGAAAAATCAATGGCACCAAAAGATGTTCTTTGAGAGGATCAATAAAATTTATAAACTTCTAGCTAGACAAATCAGCAAATGGGGAAAAAGAAGGAAATTGCCAATATATGAAAAAGATTATGTCATTAAATGTTTTGTGACTATTACAGGGATAACCAGGGAATATATCATGTACCATTTTATTGTCAATAAATTGAACAGCTTAGGTGAAATAGGTTAAATCAATGAAATAGAAATAAACTACTGAAGTTCACGCAAGAATGAATTAATAACCAGAAATTGGCTACATATTAATGAAAGTAAAACTATAAGTTATAAAACATGTCATGAAAGAAATTTTACATCTCTATTACTGTACCAGTAAATTCTACCAAACTTTCAGAAAATAAACACAAATTCTACACAAATTCTCCTAACACATTGAAGGATACATTCCCATTCTATGAAGTTAACGATATAGATGGAATAAATCTCAGGACTCCACCAGAAAACTAAAGGCAAGTATCTCTCAGTAACACATTTTAATTGATTTATAAAAAGAATGACCCAACAAACATCCATTTCTGGTTAAAACAGCAATGTAAGGATAAAAGCAATGTCTTCAGCCTGGTAAGCAGTACATATAAACATTTAGCATCATTAGCATAATGGTTAAAAACAAGATAAGGAACAAGATAAGGACTTTATAGATACACTTTAGCACTGTACTAGATGAAAACACAAAAAATAATGTATTCTACATAATTTAACAAAAAATCACAAGAAGGAATTAAAAAGCAATACCATATACAATGACTTAAGTATGTTAAAAACTTAGGGATATATCTGGGGGAAAAGGTTAAAAATTACATTTCTAAGAGAAAATTACAAAGAGAAATTTACTAAGAGAAAATTAAAGGAATGGAGAGGCACTCTTTATCAACAGTTCAATCAATGTTAAGATATCTTTTCTTCCAAATTATCTTATTAATACAATGAAGTCATTGCAATGTCAACATAGTTTTCATAGAAACTGATAGATTCATTCAGATTCATTCTTGAGGAAATACAAAACACTAAGAGTAATAAAATCATTTTAAAAGAAAGGAGCTGAGCATGGTTGGCTCATGCCTGTAATCCCAGCTGAGAAGCTGAGGCAGGAGGGTCACCTTGGGTTCAAGGCCAGCCTGGACTACATAGTGAGCTCAAGGCCAGCCTACATTACAGAGAAAGACCCTGTCTCAAAGAACTAAAAAATAATAAAATAAAGGGAAGAAAATACAAAGTTGGTGCACTAACATAATTTTATCTCACAATTTAGCATAAAGTGAAGGTAATCAGGACTGTGTGATGTTGGAGCTAAGCTAGGCAAATGTATTATTAGGACAGAATAAATAATCTACAAAGAAATTATGCGTCATTACTTCACTGATTTTTAACAAATGTGCAAAGGCAACTTAACACCTGTAAAGAAAGGATAGACTTCAATAAGCATCTTTTGAATAACCATGCAGAAAAAAAGAATGGGAGAAAAAAAGAAAATATTGAGTGAATTTGTGCTGATACAAATGTTAACTCAAGATCATTCACAGATCTAAATATGAACCTAAACTATGAAACTTCTAAAATAAAAAAAAAACCTTTCTGGGCTTCACATCTGGAAAGCCAACCTGGGCAATTAATCAAAGAAGTATATTATAAAGAGGGAAAGAGGGCATCATCCAAACTAAAACCTTTTACTTATGGAGATATTGTTATGAAAATAAAAGCCAGGCTACAAATTGGGAAAATAAATGCTTGAGAAATCATATGACTGATAAATTGTCTGTATTCACAGCTCTATAAAAGAACTCTCAAAACTCAGTAAGAGAAATCAAGCTAATTTTTAAATGGTAAAGAATTTGAACAGATCCTCACCAAGGAAAACATACAAGGGGAAATGTGCAAATAAAAAACAATTCAGTTTCCTTAGTGATAAAGAAATGTAATTTTCAACCACAGTGAGATACCACCGGAGCATCTACAATTAAGAGACTTTATTAAACCTAGTTGATGTAGGAGAAGAAGAGAAAACACTAAAACGCTAGTACACTAGTGGTGGGTAGGTACAATATGATGGCAAAATATTAAAACTTTAATATTTGGAAAGCAGCTTAGTAGTGTCTGAAAATATTGAAATACATAACATATGACCTGGATAGTCTTCCTCAATTATTTACCCACAAGGAATAAAAGCAAATGTACATATAGATGCTTACCCACAAACATTCATACCACTGGTATTTATGATACCCAAACACTGGATATGACACACAGATGTCTTGATGAAAAAAAATGCTTCCTAATTGTATATCCCTCAATTCGAATGTATCTTGAAATAATGATATTGAATAAATGAAGGCCAGTAAGAAAGAGCATGCAGTATATGATTCCATTTATATAAAACCCTAGAAAATACAAACTAGCTCAGAGGTTAAAAAAGATTAATGGAAGAGAGATAAGGAAAGAATTACAGGGGGGCATTAGAAAACTTCTCTCAGTGGTAGGTAATTTCCAACAGGATGATGGTGTTTTCACTTTGTACATGTCAGAACATAAAATTGTATCTTTAAGACATACCAGTATGCAGTTTTTGAATTTCAATTATATTTCAATATAACTATTAAAGAAAGAAAGTAAACTTTTCTTCAGGAGTCATCATTGGGAATTGGTAGTCTCTCATTTGAAACCCACACAATGACAACTGTCTAACAGTATTTTAAGCATAAAAATGTAAGGGTAGAGGCAAGTACATAAGAACCATTTACAATGGTTGTTTCAAGCATGGTGGGATAGTTTGCTTTTTTAATTCATTAAGTTTATTGGCACATTTTAGATATGCATAATGATCACATTCATCACAGGGAATTTATACAAGGGACATATCATGATTTTTTTTTCCCCAAGGCCCTTCTTCCCTTCAACTCCTCTTCCTGTCATGTAGAAAAGTTTGTTCCACTTTTTAACTATTTTCTCATTTTTCTTTCCCTTCTTTTCCCCCTTCCCTCTCTATAATTCTTCTTCCCACTTGAATATTTTATTCCTATTTCACAATATCTGTTACACATTTTGGTCCTTACTTACCCTTTCAATTTCTAATACCAGAGAAACACTATGATATTTACATGTAGGTTCCATTTATTTTACTTAAGAACACTTCTCCACTGTTAGTGCGAGTGTAGACTGGTTTAACTGTGGAAATAAGTGTGGAGATTTTTCACAGAACTAAAAACAGAGTTTCCATTTGAACCAGGAATTCCTCTTCTTAGTATATGCTCATTTTTTCACATCTATAAATTGGCATGCCCTTACATAAACTGTAGAAAATTGACACAAGTATTTAAACACCATATTTTCAGTTTTCCTACAGCTTTGAATCTTAACTCTTTTGACAAAATTTGAAATTCCCTAAAGCCCCAGCATTTGGAATAGATGTTATTTGTAACATATTTAATCTAAAAATTTTCCTGATTGTATGTGTGCTGAAGTAAAGTTGGAGATTGCAAATAGTCTCTTAGAATTGAGAATAGAGGAAAGTAACTATGGATGTATCTCTAAAACTATTTCAAACTCTATCAGTTCATTATTTTTGGCACTAAAGAATCACTACAGTTGAATGAACTAAATTTATAACCATGAAAACTTAGCTGAATCCCTCATCCTCATATATGAAAATTTGAGATTTTCTTAAATATGCCATCGCCCTATATTTTCACATATTCTTACCAAACCTTAAAAGTAGTCTCTTTGAGCCAATGCCATGATCAGTGACTTGAAAGGACATCTGTTCATAATAGTATATTTACATATTATATACCACATTACTAATTAATAATCATTAGTATAGTCATTACCTCAGTATAAAACCCAATATCCAAATATCACACCAAGGATTTGTGCATTACCACTTAACCTTTAGTTATCAAGTACAAATACATTTCATAGAAAAATATTACTGATATTTTCCAAAATATCTGACATTATTGAATCAATAGTAAGTACACAGAATTTTCAATAAATCCAACTGAGTCTATACTAAATATGAGAATTTAACCATGTCTTAATAATTAAGTGACTAGTAAGAATTAATAATAAAGGTGCATATCTTCATGTTAAAATCTGGATCAACTAATGAATAGAAAAACAAGGAAAAATCCCAGTTCAAGTAATAATGGGAAAAACGCAGACTAATTTTATGTCTAGTCATTGGTTCAAAATTATTCTTAGCCATTGAAAGACTCGACTTTAATGTTCCATTTTTTAATCAATGAAATATGTAATTTCCAAATCTCCCTTAAATAATATTTATAAACATCACATGTCATAACAATGTCCATATCCATTTGTGTTAGCTAATCAAAACAAGTAAGTATTTAAGGGGCATTTGCAAAAATAATTTGTCACTGGATAGGCCAGCACTCTTATTAATAATAATAAAATCTGACATTTACATGATACCATTTATACAGCAATTTCATATCATCTCTAGGTATTTATTAATATTTCCAATATTTCTATGTATTATTTGGCAATCATGTCCATTTTACTGATTAATAAAGCAAATCCTAACTTAGGAAATGACATGAACCTAGTAACTATGTTCTAACTCATAATCCACTTCCACCCACTGCAAAGAAGAGAAAAATATAACACATCTGTCATGAGACAAACTGGTTATACCAGAGGGAAATAACCAGTTGGCACTTGGTCTTGTCTATTTGTTCCCACCTTTTTGTATGCGATCCAGTCAAACACCCTGTCGATATCTGTGGCCCGGAGCACTTCCTGGGAGACGGGATGGGAGCTGGCCAAACCGTCCAGCAGCATCACTTCATGCAGAACATCTGTCAGAAACCTCTGTTTCTCCTGCAATACAGCAGACAGGACATGATCACGGACTATTCATGGGAACGGTGGGATGTGCGAGACAATATGGATCAGTACATGTCACTTAAATGAAGATGTTCATCAGTTTTACATGGTGAGACAAAAATATAAAGAGATTTCAGTAAATAAAATAGCTTCTTTAGGATCCTCTGAAATACAGGCAACTGATTTGAGCACAAATAAAACTAAGAGCATGGACTGCAATAGGCCCCAAATACACAATGAACTCTGCTTCAACAGTGCTTTCAGCAAATTTGGACTGTAACACATATGAAAGTGATAATACACAGCCTTGATTATGCCTCTACAAGATCAAGATCACAATTTGTCCCAAATAAACTTTTAGGTAAGATCAATGTAAGAATATTATCTTGTCATTTAATACCAGTTATTTTCAGTCTATTAGAACAGATCTTTCACTGTCTGCTTCTCCCTCCTCTACATATACTGCTTTCTGAAAGAAGTTCAGGAGACCAAGATGCACAGTAAGACACATTTACATCAATCTATAACACCTGCCACTGTGTATGTGAATTTACAATAATGAACGTGAAGTGAAGATCCTTAGGTATTAATAACACATTTCCCTGAAATAATGAAAACAGATAAAATCATAAGATTTCCAGTCTCTACAGGCTGATACCTTAGTATGTGTTCCAGTAAAACACATTGGTTATGTTAGAAATAAACTGAAAAGAAAAGGTGCTCCTATGTTGTGTTTGTTTGAAGAAAATCTGCTTTAAAAACACAGTTTGGGTTTCTTAACAACGATGCTGTTAGTAGCCCTTCAGGAAACTGCCTTCTTTGATGAAAGAGGGGAAGAAAAAAGAAGTTAGCCAAGAAAGCAAGGGCTAAATGGGCCCTTAAATAATTGGGATCTGAGGGGTATCATTACAGAGATTAAAGACTAAAGTTTAAATGTGCTTTCTAGTTTGGAGTTTTCTCCAAGAGCCTTCTACTTCTGAGACAGCAGACAAACACCAGGTTATTTCTGAGTCCTAATTTCATGACGAGTACACTAATCCTGGAACTAAATGAAAATGATAATTAAATGTGCTAAGGAAAGGACAGTTAACTGGGTATATATAGGTCAAAATATGCCTTGAAAATATTTTTGTTCGTCTCCACTTTCTCACTGATTTACTATGTTTAGTAAATGATTTAATTAATCACCCAACTATGTTGGGTAAAGTTTATTTTCTGCTAACTTAGCTAGCACTTTCTCTGACATGGAACTACACTCAGAGGCCCTATGTGACAACTTACTGTAATGTCAGGAGGGGGGGCTTCAAATAAGAAATTCAAAAAACACTCTTCTTATTCTTACATTTTTAGATCATGATTCTTCTCCCCTTAATTTGTACTGGATTAGAAAAATAATCTGAGAAGTACAGTCTTAGTTTATGGCATATCCTTAAGATTCCTCAAATGGAAGTTCAAATATAGCTAGAACTGACAAATATGACATAAACATAATTAGGAGCAAAGCATCATTCCCAGGACCTCTAAACAAACAGGCACATATACCCATAAAGAAAGATCAAGCAAACGGCTTTGGAATTAGAGTAAGAGAAAAGTCACCAATCTCCAGCCCTGAAAATAAAGAGACAGAATCATGCAATGATTCCAAAATAAAACTTTAAATGTTCTTCTTAAGCAAATATGTAATCCTGCTGCTAACTTAATACCAAAATATATATTAAAACTACTTGATATTATAATTTGTAGAAAAATTATGAAATATGTAATCCTAGTTCAACCTGACCAATGAACACCTTGATTACAAAAAGTACCAATGGAAAATATGATTCTATTCTGAAGCTAAAATATTCAGCTCTTAGAATAGTGATTTACTGTTCCACTATGTCATTCAAACTTCGAATCTAAAACCACATCTAAAATGAACTAAAATGATGCCTTATTTCAGTCTGAATTTTTAATACTTAGCAACAATAAATATGCATTGATCGACATTAAAATTTAATGACTGTAGCTGGGCGTGGTGGCTCATGCCTGTAATCCCAGTACTGAGGAGCCAGAGACAGGAGGACTGCTGAGTTCGAGGCTTGCCTGGGCTACATAGTGAGCTGAGGGCCAGCCTGAACTACAAAGCGAGACCCTGTGTCAAAAAAAAAAAATTAATGAATGTATCTTTGGTGGACTAAAAATGTATTTTTTTCTTTTTTAGAACCAGGAATCAGACTCAGGAACTTGCACTTCCCAGACACACACAGTGCTGCTGAGCTACATCCTTGGCCCATAAGATGTAATTTTTAATGGAGTATAAAATAAATGACTGTGTAATTTTAAAAATTAAATCTAAATTTCCATGAAGAAACCTTCATATTAAAGTAAATATAGATTATTTAATGAGGGAAAGTTATTAACAAAATCTTCATCTACTTTGTTAGGGAGAACTACATCATATACTGGAGCAAAAAGCTCATGTGCATAAAAAGGCTAACAGGTTAGGGTAGGTGGGGTGAGAGCCTGGCAGGACACACTCAAAAGCGCAGAAACATAGCTTCAATCAAGGGGGAGAGGGATTCTGGCCAGATCACACCCAAATTAACAGGACTACAAAGACTTTCCAAAAAAGGAAGACATTAAAATCTCCTGAAGGCCTGTGGGACTAATAATAAGCAACAATCAGACTTCATCAGTCCTATACAGAGCCCTCATCATTATCAATATCAACATCAACAATAACAACTGCAAAATTGTTAAACATAAATTACTTGAGACTCTAAATTTTTAAAATGAAGGAAAAGATGTCCTAGCTCCAAGGATGCATCAGAGATAAAATACTTAATGAATTTATAATTATTTTATAATGAATGAAATAACAGCCTTCTATTACACGCAGGAAGTGTTAAAAGGATTTTAAGAAAAACATCTGTACAATTACTCATGGGAAGTTTACTGAAAGGAGATTTTTATCTTATCCTTGAAGGAGCCTTAAAGTTTGGTGTGGTGTGGTGTGGTGTGTGTGTGTGTGTGTGTGTGTGTGTGTGTGTGTGTGCGCGCGCGCTATTCACTCAAAGTAAATTATATTTATAGTGAATAATGAAAAATTAGATTTTATTTTATTTCATATTTTAAGGTCATCATGATTGGTTACCTACTACTTTCAAAAAGCAATACAATAAAGCAAAATGTAAAACTTCAAAGCCTGTTTAAAGAAATTCGAAGTTAGTGAGAAAGATGGTGGACTCTTGTAATTCCAGCATTTGAGAGATGGAGGCAGGAGGATTTCTGTGAGTTCAAGGACAGCCTGGGCTACATAGTGAGTTCAAGGCCAGCCTGAACTACACAACCACCAGACCCTTTCTAAAAAGCAAACAAACAATAGGGCTGGGGATTTAGCTCAAGTGGTACTGCACCTACCTGGTGAAGTACAAGAGACCGAATTCAACCCTCAGGTACCACAAATAAATTAATAAACAAACATTTTAAAAAAGCAAAGAAGTGCCGGGCGTGGTGGCTCACGCCTGTAGTCCCAGCACTCGGGAGGCAGAGACAGGAGGATTGCTGAGTTCGAGGCTTGCCTGGGCTACATAGTGAGCTCAGGGCCAGCCTGAACTACAAAGCGAGACCCTGTCTCAAAAAAAAAAAAAAAAAAAAAAAAAAAAAAAAAAAAAAAAAAAAAAAAAAAAAAAAAAAAAAAAAGCAAAGAAGCAAAAAAATTCAGTGTTAGCACTAACCTTAAATCCTACCACTGCATTGTGATCGCTATGTAGAGTTGTTGCGTAGATATACACTCATTTAAATATTTAAATAATACCAAATACATCATTTTATTCCCACCTATCTTGACAAACATGTTACAAATGAACATTTTGAGAGCTATTTAAAAGCACCAGAAATATAAATGAGAGTAAATCCACAGAGATAATAATAAACATACCATAAATTTATCACTTTCTTAATTTCTTTAATAATCTATATTAAGTTTCTATTTTATGCCACAAACTGGGTCACATTTAGGGACTAAGCAGATGTCTAAATCATAGTTCATAATCTTAAAGAACTCCAGAATGGAAGCAAGGTATGAACAGAGTTACAGAACAGCAAACTGTACCATAGCACACAGGATGATTTTTTTCAGAAAGTCTTCACAGGGGAGAAAGTGAGGTTTGAAGTATAAAAGTTACTAAGAAAAATTGGGGAAGGAACAGCTCAAAGGGCAAACCTAGGACGGAGGGAAACATGTAAAATGAAAAATGCCTCTCTGAATCTTCAATTATCAGGCTGAAGCATTTAATAACAGAAAAGTAGTGAAAATTAACACCTTCAGGATACAGGTGGCTCGATACAAGTAGAGCCAGGAGACAAGAAGTGACTACTGTACCCGAGGGAACATGGCAGTCACATGTCAGGTCAAGGACTGCTGAAGGATGTTGGATCTGAGAGATACTATAGTGAAAAATCATTAATATTTACAGTTTGATGGCTCGGTCCTCTGGCAAATGGAGGGAATATATGAACCAATAACTGGCTTTTATAATTGATGGCATTTTAAAAAAGAGGTTAATGAGTATTGACAGAATTTATAAAGTAGAAATCTATAGTTTGGAATACAAACTAAAAGGCAAGTTTTAGATGTGCTGCAAGAAAAGTCTCAGGATGCATGCAAAAGTGGTACATAGCGTGCAACTGGAAGGATAAACCTGATCTAAGAGGCAAGAGCTAAAATTTTGGCAAGACATAGTAGTCTGTATGTGAGGTCTTAGAAACTATTCATCTTTTTAAACATTACTTTAACAGCACTAGCATTTGTATGTTAGTATTGAAGACTAGATGTGAAGAGAATTTAGAACCCTGACATGGCACTGCATACAGTGCATACACTGCATAATAACTTAATATGACTTCTTCCTCAATATGTTAATGTCCAGGGAGTTAAAAAGGGAATAGGCTGGTCTAGCCATAATCACAGCAGATATGTGGGAAGACATGTAAAGGTAAAGGCAAGGCCCAAAAGCCACGCTAACTAATTTTACTGAAAAGCAGTACGAGGGAGATACTTTGACTTGACACCAAATAAGACAGGCAAAAAAATCAGAGAGTTATCTGAATCGCGATCAAAGAAAAACACATCAAATCAAAGACAAGAAGGTAGGGTCCAAGACTTGGATAATTCCAGTTATTCACAGGCATAGAGGAAAGAGGAGAAGGTCTCAAGACAGACACAGGTTGCATCAGAGCAGTCACAAGGACTCAATTAATTTTCTAGAAGGAAATTCCAGTATTCCTAGAAGACAAGCTCAGTGTGCAAAGTTGGCAAAAGAGCCTTCAACTGGAAAAAAAAATGCCTACCATTCACTAACTGCATGACCTTGAGCCAGTTGCTCAAACATTTTAGTCCCTGACTTTCTCATTTGTAATCCTGTGTGATGGTGAAGATTAAATAAGTGAATCAGTTCCGCAAATATTTATTAAGAACCTGCTATATCGGAGATGGTATGACTAGTTCGGGGACAGACAGATACAAACACTTGTGTGTAGTAGGAGAGGTAAAGATGGAAAAAAAGCAACTATTCAAATACAAACTGATTTAAGCAAAATTGGAAGCAGACTTGAGATACAGTGTGAATACAATGAGAAGGCTATGATTTGTTCTTCCTGAGGAAGGGCAGGAAAAGCTTCTCAGGTGACAGTTTAAATTGAATTTTTAGTGACAATCTGAATTTCCTAGAAAGCACAAGAAAAGGTATTTTAGACCAAAAGGGATTCACAAAGTCCAGATCATCTTATAGCATGGCGTCACGGGGTAGCCACAGAGATCTGTATGCAGTAAGAGACAGGGAATGAATCACTAGTAATGAGCACAGAAAGACAGACAAGGACAGTCAATAGACAAGGAATTGTCTGTGCCAAGTTAGGGAGCCAGTCTTAGGAAGTGGCACAACCAGACCCACTGACAGAGAGCCAAGGACGAGTCAAAAGCGAGAAAGTGAGCTGAGTGACAAAGCACTGGAAAAGAAACAGGTAGTGTGCGTAACTCTTAACACTTAAAAGTATGATACCAGACAGACCTTATCTTTGTGATCACAAAATATATCAGTTATGTCTCTAAAATTTAGTTAAATTTTGTGATAACCAGTGGTGTTCATTTAAGGTACTTACTTGAAAATTCTAAAAGTTATGAATTAAAGAAACAGAAGCACAGACATAGATATGGATTTATATAAGCCTGTCTCTATAGGGGCAAATATTTCCTTTTCTTAGTGATCACAAGTTAATGTAAAACAATATTTTATTCCAATTTTTTCAGGGTTCACAATATTCTCTCACATAGCTACACGGGCATTGTTTCATTTTGGGGGGACTTAAATTGATAGGAATGCCTGACAGAAATTACTTGAGCAATAAAGTCTAATTTCTCATATGTTCGCTGCCTATTTTAGACAGAGGCGGCTCCACGTCAGGTCCTGGGAAGCACCGCTGAGGCCCGCGAGCCCCTCCAGCTTGTTAATGTAAAGTGATGGTTCAGCGATGCTAACTTCACTGGGCTCTATGAGAAGAGAAACTGGAAATAGTTACGGGTAAAAATGCTGTCTGTCCCTGGGACTATGTTGATTCAACCTCAATAGATTTCTCATAAAAAGAAGAAATATCACATGAAACAAGATAGAATTTGTGATCTATTTGTTTGAAACATTTGTACTAACATATGAAAAAGACGTTTGCCATTCTAAATGTCAAATCATACACTACATGAATCAGTCCTAACTTCTTGCTAGAACAGTGGAAACTGGTATGCCTAGCCTTGCAGAGTTGAAATTTTTATTCTTGTTTTCCAGGACCTATTCCAATTATAACAAAAGGTTAAAGCAGAGGAATATCATCAAGAAATCAAACAAGAAAAACTACTATATGGGGAGGAAATACAATCAGGTTTTATCTAGGTAAAATGGTAACAATGTATTGTTGCAACTACTGTCTTTTGTAAATATATAATACATTGTACTTGTGAAAATTATTTGTGAAATTATTTCTACTCTTAATTCCCTATATCAAGTTATCTTAATAAATTTTATATTGCTACCGCATTTTTATAAGGTTCTAAAACACCTGAAAGTATTTTCAGCTTTCCAGTTGATATTTAGCTAAATTTAGTTATGAAAAATTGTATCATCATTTACCGACTACTTAATATTTCATGCATAACTAAATCACACTGATAAATGAAATAAAATGCTAGTGAAAACAAATGTTATTTTCCCATAGAAATGTATTTAAATATCTCACATCTACATTATACATGTCTAAGATTTTAATCATGGTCATGTGCAGCTTGTTAGAGCAGTTTATTTACATCAAAATCAAACAAGTAAACACACCCATAGACAATAGGAATTCAAGAGTAAACTTCAAAAAATGAGGCGATGCCGGGCATGGTGGCTCACGCCTGTAATCCCAACACTTGGGAGGCAGAGACAGGAGGATTGCTGGGTTTGAGGATTGCCTGGGCTACATAGTGAGTTCAGGGCCAGCGTGAACTACAAAGTGAGACCCTGCCTCAAAAAAAAAAAATGAGGCAAAAGAATAAATATGATTTGAAAAGAAAAAGAAAGCACATGCATATAGTGGGTGGGGAGTTGTGGGGTGGGTAGGGATATGGGTAAAAATGAGAATTATCTCATATCATATACTGGTACAAATTCCCCAATGTTGAGTGTGATTGTGAGCTGTATATAAAAATGTACCAGTAAAGCATTCAATTACAAAAACCACCACCACTAATGCTCACAATGAAACAAGCACCAGCCCAGAAAGTTTCCCTCTATTTGTTTGAATATTCTTTTTCAGGGAGAGCGCCAAAGGAACACAAGACCGCAAACATTGCTACTGAGATAAGATTCTTGTGGGATTTCACATGAACCTTAAACATCAGTAAAATAATGTGTTTCACATGTTCATATTCCTTTGTTAGCCATATTTCATCCACAAATTCTCTAAGAAACCTTAATTAATGCATACACTACAAAGGCAATTATATTTGTACAAGACTAGAAATATACATATATATGTATATATGTATACATATGTATATACATATATATACACATATATATACATATATATGTGTATATATATATGTATATATGTGTGTATATATATATATATATATATATATATATATATATATATATATATATATATATATGACTTTGTGAGCCTCTCATGATACCAGAGAGCCCTCTGCGTATGCCCTCGCCAGTCACGGCACTCTTGAACCAACCCGGAGAAAGTGGGTTACACTGCGAATCTCTTCAGTGATGACATCCCTCAGCAGCTGATGTTTTGTATTTAGCATACAAGCTGGATATGTCATGTCTCATCTTATCTAAGATATAGTACCACTACGGGAAAATGCTAAGCTGGAACACAAAATGTAGTGCATTACATGTGACCACAGTCTGCAGACATATTCAAGAACTTTAAACAGCAGCAGTATTGATATGGCAGAAGTTCCTATCATTCATGCTATCATTATTTACAGTAATCCTGGATCTCACAAAACATGTGAGCATGTGCTCCACACCATGTCGGTCAAATTAATAAGCAGAATAGATTGTCTGACAGTCATTCTACTACTAGCATCCCCCTTAAAACCTCGCTGTGTTGTTTGGTCATTCCCATGTGCCCCGGGCTTTCATATGACCCTCCTACAACATGCATGACACTTCAGTCCCCTTTGTTTCTGTGGATTTCTCGACACCTATCATTGTCTCTTTCACATCTTTACATAATATAGTTTCTTCTATTTCTAACTTCATTTGTAATTTCAACGTCCTCTTTTAGCTGGAGAAATGAATTTCTAATGTTGACGTAGATGTTCAACTCTTTCATGTGTGATCTGTTCACCTTCACTTCATAATTTCTGCACAGTTTTGGCTGCCTTGTCTTACTGAACCCTTCACATATGCCATAATGCAGCGCTGAGAAACAACCTGAAGTGGCCTCCGTGCAAACGAAGTGTTCCATCTAGCGAGAGACCGCCTTGCCTTCTCCTCTGCCAGTGAACGTGAGCTTGACTCTGCTCTTCCGGAGCACTGCTTCCGGGTCCGATCCATAGACTTACACTTCTGACAGGTACTGCTTCCTTCATTTTTTCAGTGGTACTATCTTCTGCTTTGGCAGAAAGAATATTTTCCTTTATCCCTATGCTTAATTTTTTTTTTTCTTTTTTGGAGACAGGGTCTCGCTTTGTAGTTCAGGCTGGCCCTGAGCTCACCATGGTGCCCAGGCAAGCCACCGCGAACTCAGCAATCCTCCCGTCTCTGCCTCCCGAGTGCTGGGATTACAGGCGTGAGCCACCACGCCCAGCATTATATGTGGTAACCGGGGATCAAACTCAGGTCCTTGCGCTTGCAAGGCAGGCGCCGAAACCACTGAGCTAACCCTCCGGCCCCTATGCTTAATTTTTTGACAAACTGACAAGACATTTCCATGAAATTAAATTTGCCAATTGAAATTTTTTGGAAGATACACACTCACTTTTCCTATCCATCACCAAGTCTTCCAAACGCTGAAGATACAAAAAATAATGTCATTAAATCACATTAATATTAAATCCTACTGGAAATTTTCTCATACCATTCAAGTCTGGAAGGATTCCAAAGACAAACTGATCAGCTCCCAGAACTGATTAATTTGGTCATCAAGTGTCTTGCTAATTTTATGTTAATTTATGAAATAAATAATAATTCAAATAATCTTAATTCTGGGACAAAATTCTTATTAATGACTTGCTTTTACAAATGGCACATTTGTGATATAAATGGTCAATTCATCAAACAACTAGCTAGACAAAAACTCTCTATGCAGAGGCAGGAGGATTACTGTGAGTTCAAGGCTAGTCTGGGCTACATAGTGAGTTCAGGGCCACCTTGAACTACATAGCAAGACCCTACCTAAAACAAAACAAAACAAAACAAAAAAACTCTCGATGTATCAGATCAGAGATATGCTTATCCTTCCAGTAGAAAGAAAAGGCACTAGTTGTTAACTTAAAATATTTGATAAAATACAAAAGCAACAGCATAATACCTTCACTACTGAAAGCTCAAAAAACTAATAAATCCATATATAAACATATATACATACATATATATGGATATATACACGAGTGTATCTCAAACCAATTATATAAATTATAAAGTGTTAGTCTTCAGGAGGCTGAATCTGAAGTAGTAATCCACTTATAAACTGAAAAAGTGTTAAAATATTACCATCCTTAACTCATTTAGAAAAGTAATAGTTACACTTAAATCCTATGAAGGTAATTTTTTTTGCTTCTACTAACACTTGTGACAAACAATTTTTCACAATGTACAGTTATAAAAATAATTTTGAGCCTTAAAAATAGTACCATAAGCTTATATAACAAATACTAACAATAATAATGGTAGAACTAATCATTCCTAAAACTATCCTACAACATGGTAGCACAAATATTTCATGCATACTTAGAAAACACAGCATCAAAATGATAGTTATTAAGCGACAGAGAGTCAAATATTTAATCCATGGGGTGAAAAAGGAATTAATCTTCATTCTAAGAAAATCATAAAAATAACGTAATAGGACTACATTGGCAAAATAGGGTTGTGAGGTTTTGAGCGGCGTTCATGTTTTATCCTCATTAGAGAAACTTGCAAAAACTGGGCATCCAATAAATATCTGTTAATGAAAAATGCACAAATCCATATCATTTAATTCCTGAAAGCAGTTGGCCATTTTGAATCCAATAGGTGCCTGTATGAAACTTAGCAAATGGAAAAATATTAGTTATTGGAAGCCAAGTTATGTATAGGCCTAGTAAGAACACTAGCATAACCTGTCTTTTCTCAAAAGAAGCCAAAGATTTTTTAACACACTTCTTATAATCTTAAAAGTAGGGAAGTAGGGCCAGAGGGTTAGCTCAGTGGTTCCGGCGCCTGCCTCGCAAGTGCAAGGTCCTGAGTTCGATCCCCGGTAACCACATATAATACTGGGCGTGGAGACTCACGCCCACCAACAATCAACACTGCATACCACAATGCCGGGCGTGGTGGCTCACGCTTGTAATCCCAGCACTCGGGAGGCGGAGGCAGGAGGATTGCGGAGTTCGTGGCGGCTTGCCTGGGCACCATAGTGAGCTCAGAGCCAGCCTGAACTACAAAGCAAGACCCTGTCTCAAAAAAAAAAAAAGTAGGGAAGTAAATTTTGTTTAAGCTGATTTTCACATTTTAATGTTTTAATTACTCATTGAAAATAGTGTATCATATCCCGGCACTCCACAATGAACCAGTCATAGCTAGGAACACAATATATTCAACGTCTAATTTTACTCTGAAAGGGTAATCTAAAACCTGTCTACTAAAAAAAAATCTAAAACCTGTCAACTAAGAAAAAAAATTTAGATAATATATAGAAAAACGATGGAGGTGCATTCACTGGTTAGCATTATAAAAGAAAAAGAGGTATCACTCCCATGGGCAATGAGCAGCAGTGATTGATATTCTCAAGGGCCATCCCTCTCTCTGCCCCATTTCCTTTCCTGGAATGCCTTGTGCAGGACTTGTTTTACCGTTGGATCCCCATCCAATCTACATTACGTGAGTGGCTGAACTTGTAATCTTACTGGTTGGTCATGGTTTTGTCCCGGCTCATGCCCACCATATGATTTTTCATTGGTTCTGACAGCTTTATCCCCCCTTGAACCTGTTTCGCCTCATGCTTTTGCCTTTGAAAAGTGAGACAGGCGGACAAGCCATATTCTAGTCCCTGTTCTGCCTCTCTTGGCAGAAGGTACATTTCTCTCAATCAGTTTTTCCTGCTCTTTCCTACCTACCTGTGTTGCACCTAGAATTTATTCTTTGATTTCAGTGGACAGGAACTCACATTTTGGATATCTAGCAGATTGGGAGTTATATCTATTCCACCCACATCACTACCACCACCACGCAACCAAAAAAAAAAAAAAAACCTCAAAGCTGAACTTACCTGAGCAGAAAAACATTTACATCTAAACAAAAGAAATGGCCTCTGTAACCATGTTAAACTGAGCAGATACTGGAGCACATGCTTGAGCCATGTACTATTAAAAAAAAAAATGGGCTCTGGGGCTAAGCACTTTGGTAGTGTATGATATGTGCTCCATCTTCAATACCCTTATTTGTTCCAGGATTTGACCAAACCTCTAAGCCTCCCTGGTTCTCAATGTATTTTCAAAATATATCAGTGAACACGGAGAGTCTGAGTCAGGTTATGGTTCTGTGGTTTTGCTACTCCACAACCAAGCAACTGTTGACAGACGCATGACTGGTCAACTAAGAGTCAAAAATGGCAAAGAAAAAAAATACTGAATATGACTAAGAATCCATACTGAAACAAAAAACATAAAATGCAACGTATGTAAGAAATCAATATACAGCAGTTCTGCACTAATATTTCCATGAGATTTATTCCACAGAAACTAGCACAATGAATGGCTCATTTTGGGTGCTTGTTAAATCACTGAATTAAGTAGAATGAATGAAATGTATAAATGTATGAATGAATAGAAAAAGATAAAGTGCCAGCAGTATAGCAAACTTATTTATATATAAGTATTGAGCTAGTGCACCATGAACAGTACTGAAGAATAGCACCATTCAGCTATAAATAAGATGTGGAGAGGAGAAAATAAAATTATTAAGGGAATCAATTGGACACAGGTGTCCTTGAAGAAGGTTTGGTGGGAGGAGCACTCTCATAGCTTCATTTCTAAAAACAAAAGTGACGCACACTGACAAAAATAACACTCCACCCACTATAATTTTATTTCACCAATCCCAGAAAGAAATAAACATCTAAAGAAATAAACATTTTCAAAATGGGGTCCCTTAAATTTATGAATGGTAAATTTAGAGAGATCATTCAGCTCAGAATCAAAATATGTTCTGCTAAAAATCTTTTAGATTCATGGTTGAGGAGAGCTTCCTGAAGAGAGAGCTAGTCAATGTGATATTCTTTAGGCTCTTTTTAAAAAGAAAATAGAGATATAAAATAGAAAATAGACATAAAATAGAAAATAGAGATAAAAAGAAAATAGAGATATCCAACAGAATGTCTAAGTTCTATTTCCCAGGGAGCTGATACATGTAGAGTTTAGTGCTACATAGGATTTTACTGTTAATACTGTTACAAGAAGAACTGAAGTAATAGCGTAATTAATCTCAAATTATTTATTTTCTTTTTTAGAAGACCAGTAAATTCTCTTATGTGTTCACATTTGATCTCTTTAAATCACTATTTTATTTCCCACATTCCTATCTATTAACATCAGGAGATTCAAAAAAATCTTGATTAAAAAAGGGGGATATCTTATAAAGTATTATAGATTGTGCGAGACACTCCTTGCTTAAAAATAAATTGTATTGAGCTAGGGAATTAGCTCAGTGGTGCCGTGCCTGTCTTGCAAGTACAAGGTCCTAAATTTGACCCCCCCCCAAGAAAAAGGTTGTATTGTAACATTCCCTTAAAGCAGAACTGCATGTGTTATAGGAAGATAAGACTTTTTAGGATGGGTAGTGAAAGGGGCTGATAAAATAATGGTATATTTTTTGGCCAATATTATATATTTAAAATAATTTTTATTATTTAATATTAAATTAAAAATTTAAAATAATTTTAGTGATACTAAAAGGAACATTGTATCAACTAACTTGGTATAAATTTCTGGTATGATCTAATTTTTAATTGTTCAAGTATTGTCTGACAATTTTTAGCAAGCTAGAATATTGTGCTTACCAACTGCTCTTACATGAAGAGAAAATAAAATAAGCTAATTTTTTCTGCAATATTTTTAGACATAAGAAAGTATGGCCTTGCATTATTGTTAGGTTTTAGGTTCAATACCTTCCTTTCTGCTTGAAAGTATCTGATCCTGTAAATTTATAAGTTAGTTTTGAAATCCTAAGGAAATGCAGAATAACCTTGACATCATTGAAATCTGAAGTCTTCAGAAAGAATACATTATAACATATGCAACGCTCATTTATCTATCTGTAGACTTAAAATATTTTTTAAAAAACTGAAACAATGTCTTTCTGAAAAAAATGACTATTTTTAAAAGATCATCTTTTAAAAGAATATATATATATATGAAATTTCCAATTTATACCTTTGTTTTTAAATTTTAAAAATCTAATAGGAATAAGTGTGGGATACTGCAACTGAAAAATTTCTCAGACACGTGAAAAGACATATGTGAGTATATAAGAATACTAATGAATTATTCTTCTTTCCTTTCTGAAAATATCATACCTATACTAAACTACTCTTGCAAAATGAGACGTCATATGCCTTAAGATTGAAGCTCTTCAAAAATTTCTATTTCCCAAATGAATGTGAAGCCAGTCTTGAATTTTATTTGAAAAATACAAGTTAAACAAAAATGTGAATATATTATCATCACCTCTAGGTTTAAACTCAAAAATAGGTTTTTGCTACAAAGCTTCCAAGTCAGTTAATATACTTCCACAATTAAGTGATTGTCCACCTTTACTTATTCTTTGTAACAGATGCCTTAACAGGGCTACTAACAAAAGAAGATAATATATAAAAAGAAGAGAGTCCAAATGAGGGAAAACGTAAACACAATCTGTTATTGTATTTAGCCTCACGGAGAGCTATTTAAACACGCTAATGTAACAGATGCAGCTCCTGTTTTAAAGTTGTTCCATGCTAAGAAATTCTTAATATTTCTTCACTCATCGTTCTTAAAAATCCAGGTCGCAGGCCTGCTTCACACTGGCACTGTTGTCCGATTATCCTAGTGTGTGTTCTCTTTGAGTTTGACCATAACCCTCAATGCAAAGAGCACTAGGATGCATTCAGATTCCTCCCACCCTTGATCTGACTGAGTGCAGACAGGACCCTGGACACATTTTCCTTGAGGGCATTAGCTGCTGTTCCCATTGTAGCACTCTGTCTACATTTCCTTTGTCTTTGTTGTTGTCCCATTATCCACTTATACCAAAAAATGGCGCTCTCTAATCCTGTAGGAAAAGCAATCCTCTCTCCCAGAACAGGGGCAATCAGTCTCCAGTTTCTCTCCAATGGGAAAGTAGTTTTTCTCCTTTCATATTTTTCACATTCAAAAGGTAAGAGTCACTTGAGAATAAGATATCATAACCAGTTAAAACCAGTTACTTGCTAACTTGATTTATCAAGATTTAGATACCACATGAGAGATTCAATGACAAGAGATAAACACAAGAGAGAAAAATGAAGAATATATTATATGTACACATTTACATAGTATTCAGCATGTACAAGGTAAGATTCTAAAATCAATTTGGAATTTCCAAATGATCTATGTCTTCCAGTCCCATCGTTTTACCGAAGAAAACTTTGCTAGCTATACTGTGGGCTTAATTACTGGAAGCATTTTTCTGGTTTGTTTCAGATTTTATTATATAACAACAAATCAAGTTCACACAGTTAAAGGTGGCAAATAAATAGTTGCCACAGTTTGTCATTTTCTAAGTTGTGTTTTATGCTCTTGTTAATGCTGATTGTATTACTTTAACCAAGGTGACATAGTTGTTCTAATCAGTTGTTCTTCCTGGTGTCCCAAGACTCACATTGTCTGAAGGTCATTAAAAATACTATAGATTAGGCCAAAGAGCCAGGGGCTGGGCCAAGTAGACAGCAACTTCTCAACTTCTCCAATAAACTGAAGAGGTGAGATCTTGGAACAGACTCAACATCCAAAAGTTAGCTCCACCTGGAAGGCATCTCTGAGTAGCAGTCATGCCTTAAGAGTTCTAAATACTAGCAATAAAAATACTCGCCCCAAGCAATCTTTAAGCACCAACCCAGGAATTAGTTTTACCAGGCAAATACATTTTGATTTTGATGAACCACAAGCTATAGCAACAATATATCAACTGCTGCCGGAATGTGCATTTAAAAAGTATAATAGCATGTGAAAGAATTTTCCCTCAGAAATGAAAAGTAAAAACAGCCAAAATCAAATTCTTTTCTCTACTTCATTAGAATAAGCAAACAATGTAACTTTATAAATTTAAGCCAGAAAAACACTGAACTCAGTAAACTCAGTATTTCAGTACATCAATGCTTTTTTCACATCTTCTGGAAAAAAATAAAATAGGTTGAAAATGAGAATGATTTTATTCCAATATCTGTTATAGTCTAACAATTTTTGTTGAAGCATATTACAAGGCTGTTCCAATGGCGAAATTAATTTTTACTGTTTCAGTCCTGCTTATGATAGAGACAATTGAGAACATTTGTTAAAGGTTTAGGCAATCTACTTTCAGATAGTTTCAGTATTTAGCATAATGAAGTTTAGTTACATGGCACTCCATTAATAATTATCTCTGTGCTGACTGTTCTTTTAAAAATTAGGGCAAAATTCCCAGTCTGTAGACTTTATCAATCTATAACTTTAAAGTTATTGCTATGGGAGGCTCGGTAGCACAGTAATTCCTTTAATAAAGGAATATGCACTTATGTTTAACGACTCTCATTACAGAACCACTTCCTAACAATGCTACATTCTAAAGACTGGAGGCAGCACCTTCATTATATACTATACACACTATAATGAAAATCTGTACAATGTGTAAGGAGATGTGACTTGGCCTGCATGAGTATCATATAGATATAAATAAGTTCTTCACAGCAGGATTGTGTTATACATCTTTTTTCTGTATTAAAATTATTGTTTATTCCTGACATTTTCCCAAAAGAAATGACCAAAGTGGTGTTGAAGAGCAGAATACAATATATTGTGTTAGACTTTCCTTTTCATCTTTTGTGAGGACACATAAGTGTTAAATAACTGTCATCAGTACTATAGAGGAATTTGATCCATCTAACAATGTTGTTTTTAAGAGCCAACTTTGGTAAACCAACATTAAACAAAAGGGCAATTTATCCCATGAAATGTGTCCTTAACTTTAAATTGCTGAAGTTGCTTATGATGGTCTTGACACTTCTGTTTATGGAATTAAACATTACCTAAGTCATATGTTCCTGCAGAATAGTGTATGTTTGACACTATGGATAAAATTGATTTGGTGAGATTAAACATAGACACAAAATTCATAGAAATTATTTTGTGATCTACATATAACCAATATAAATCTAAGGTGTCAAAACAGATGGGGTGGAGAACACTGGAGCATCTATACATAAAGTCCACGCACCTCTCCAAGTTCACGATGTTGTCTCATATTCGTGTAGTTGCTCAAACATCTCATAAAAACTATGGAAGACAGTACAACTCTGCCATTTTGTAAATGATAAAGATGAGTTAGAGTTGAAATCTCTTCCTTAGAAAATGAATTTCTTATTTCTTATCCATTCTCCTTACCTTACATCAAACAACCTGCAAAGGCAGGTCAAGTATAAAAAGGCAAACTTAGTTTTACTGGGAAAGACATTATCATTATCAGAATAATTGTTTTATATAGAATTCCTAATGTAAAACTGATTCTTCTACTTTTGATAGTGGTTCTGAAAATTCACAGCCACACAAAGTAGCCTAAGACTTTACTAACAGTCTAACATTCAGTTGAATGTTCAACTGAATCAATCCAAGAGCTTCCTAACAATTCTATACAATTAGCGGCTTCTTGTTATCATTCCACGGAAAGCAGACTGTCATAGTAGTCTCCTTAGCAAACTGAAACTACATTTCAGTACTTGGGCCCTGGTATCTAAAAATGATAAAAAGGACTGTCCTGAAGATCAGAAGCAGAAGATGTCAACTTCTTGAATTTCTTTATTCCTGACGTGAGCCTGACTTCTAGGCTCCTGGTCCAGTGAACCCAAGGCCTGTACTCACAGATAAGGTTGTGTGTGCATCACAGTAGTAGGAATCACTCAAGACACTTCCATCCTTTCTATTCTATTTCTTTCACTCGCTGATACTTCATGAAAAACAGTGTTGGCACAGCCTCATGGTCACTTAACATCCTCTCTTATTTATGCAGCTAACTTGTCCTTCAATTTTTATTTACAAAGAAGATGGTAAAGATATATGGAGACTCAACTGGTTTATAGCATTCCTCATTACAGGCTTTATGAACATGATAGATTGAGATATCCCACAAATTAAACTGCTGAAAAGCAAAGTGACCAAAGATCAGAAAACATTTATAGTCTTACAGTCTGAACATAGACACTATAATAACAAGTATTTCTCCTCTGTGTTAATTATCTAATTAATCATGATATAATTTAGTCTCTCACTTATTAGCTTGACAGGGTGAGCCTTCTGTGTTACAATAATTGTATCACCATTAATTTCCATTTTTAATAAATATCAATGAATAAAATTTTATATTTTAATCATCCCAAAACTTTGTATATAGTTTCTTAAATTAAAAGAAAAAATCTCGGATATTAAAACGCTATGTCCATTTTAGTACCCTCTGTAAAAGTCTTCTCTAGAATACACATTTACAACTTACTGATGATACAGTTAAAATATGAACAAACTGTTCGGAGACAAAAACTGAGGCAGAAGGTATACAGCCATACTTAAAATCTGTCGCTAAAATACTATTGTATAATTTTTTGCTATTAATTCTGCTATTAATAAATCTGCTATTAATTCAAGATATACTTTTCAGGGCCAGTGGTTCCAGCACCTGCCTAGCAAGCACAAGGTCCTGAGTTCAATCCCCAATAACCATACACAACAATGCTGGGCATGGTGACTCACGTCCACCAGCAATCAACACCACATACCACAGTGCTGGGCATGGTGACTCACGCCTTTAATCCCAGCACTCGGGAGGCAGAGACAGGAGGATTGCTGAGTTCGAGGCTTGCCTGGGCTACACAGTGAGTTCAGGGCCAGCCTGAACTA
>PVIC010016100.1:0-34190 GCA_004025085.1 Thryonomys swinderianus | reverse complement strand
CCTACCCGCCCAGACTTGATCATAGTGTGTACATGGGTCAGAACATGACGCGGTTCCCCTCAGGATGTACCTTTTTTTGCAATGCAGAGGATCAAACCCAAACCCTGACATGTGCCAGGCAAGGGCTTTGCCCCTGAACCACATCCCCAGCCCAAGCTGTGCAGTTTTCACATGTGAATCACAAATGGGTTTCAGCGGGGTGTCTGGTGCACACCTATAACCTCAGCACTCTGAGAAGCAGAAAGAGGATGGCAGATTCGAACCTAGCCCACGCAACTTAGCATGGGTGAGAATTTATTTCAAAATAAACATCTGGCCGGAGGGATAGCTCAGTGGTTCCGGCGCCTGCCTTGCAAGCGCAAGGACCTGAGTTCGATCCCCGGTTACCACATATAATGCTGGGCGTGGTGGCTCACGCCTGTAATCCCAGCACTCAGGAGGCAGAGACGGGAGGATTGCTGAGTTCGCGGCGGCTTGCCTGGCCACCATAGTGAGCTCAAGGCCAGCCTGAACTACAAAGCGAGACCCTGTCTCCAAAAAAGCAAAAAAAAAAAAAAAAACAAAAAAAAACATCTGGGGTCCGAGAATATAGCTCAGTACCATGAGTTCAATCCCCAGTACTGCAAAATATTTTAATTTAATGATAAATTTTAAGGATTGGATATAGCTCAGTACTTGGCAGTACACCCAAAAAAGTTTTGTAAGGAAAGTTACAATGTGGTTCCTGTTCTATTCCAAGTGGAAGCATTGCTGGACGGTACAGGAGGCCTCGGTTAGACAGAGTGGCACGAGGTGGTGACTCCCAGGTCATCAGGAAGCAGTTTGCCCACAGTACAGCATTGCTTCAGAGGCTGCTGAACGGGCGCTGGGTGCAAGCTCTGCCAGCAGGGGTGGTCAGGAGAGCTTGGAAAGGGAGTGGGGCAGGGCGCCACTCACGGGAGACTCAGCCCGAGGACAGCTAGGAGTCCGCACAGGGCGGTGTTAGCTCCGGGCGCCTGGAGCAAGCGCGTAAGACGCCAGCAGCCTCTGTCGTCAGCCCATCTAGTGGAGGCAGCAGGGCCCATGCCCCCATATATGTGATCCGGGGATGATCTAGATGTGCACCCGTGGGGCTCCACCTTCATCCAGATACAGGGAGGGGCAGGCTGGGGAGCCCTGTGCCCCTGAACTCTCTGTTCTACTACAGGAAGTGCCTCAAGAGCACTGTACCTGTTGGCCTATTATAAGTACTCAGGCCAAGACACTGGCCTCTTCTGTGTGCCAAAGAGGAGGGCGGTCCAGGCCCTTCCTAGGCACTGTCGAGATGGCAGATGGAGGCCTAGCAGCTGAGGAGGAAGCAGTGTCCCTGTGACCTGCGGTACCATGCTGGGTCAGAGGCAAGAGGGCCAGGGAGTGGTACACAGAGGGACTGCTGGGGCTGAGTTGGGATTCCATGGCCTAACAGCGAGGGAAGCTGAGGTGGGGGAGGGGAAGCATGGGTGTGGAGGCTCCCGGGCACAGGCAGACGGGGGTCCAGGGAGCCTCTGGTTTCTCTCAGCAGTCCCCTCAAAGCCTACCTTGGTGCAGAGCCTACACAGTGTAGGTCTGGAATAAAGACCATGGCATGGATGGAGCCAGGCAACACTGGGAAGCCCCGGGACAGAGCACATTGAGTGCCCGGAAGTGCACCCAGGCACACCTCCTGCTGGGTGAGTGAATCCCACGTCTGCCCACTTCTTCACCCACCACCTCCAGGGCCAGGCCTTTCCCACCTCTCACCTCAACACTGCACTGGCTTTTGCCTTTCTTCCGTTCTCCTCCGGCAGCCCAGCCCAGCTCCCTTCCCAGCATGTCTTATGCAGGTCACTCGTGAAGGGTTTACTGGCTGTGAGCTGCTTGCTGGGGGCTGGGACTCCCTGCATGGTGCCCAGGATGCAGGCTGCATGCAGTGGAGTGTGCTGAATGAATAAGCACCCACATCATGGGAAGAGAAGAAAAACTGGCTGCTGGTCTTGGTCCAGACACCACACCTTCCTAGTAAACTGGTGACAATATGAGGTATGGTCAAAATATGCAATGAATGCTTACATTTTTAAAATGTATTGCAACATGAGACACATTTCCATTAGTGCCCCTCAGAATACTTCTTCTCACCTTGAACTTGTTCCATTGTTCTTGCCGCTTTCCGAAGCAGTTCTGGAAGTCCCTTTCGTGAGGGTCTTTACCAGGTCTGTCAAGAATAAGGAGAATGGGGCCGGAGGGTTAGCTCAGTGGTTCCGGCGCCTGCCTCGCAAGTGCAAGGTCCTGAGTTCAATACCCGGTAACCACGTACAATGCTGGGCGTGGAGACTCACGCCCACCAGCAATCAATACCACATACCACAGTGCCGGGTGTGGTGGCTCACGCCTGTCATCCCAGCACTCGGGAGGCAGAGACAGGAGGATTGCTGAGTTCCAGGCTTGCCTGGGCTACATAGTGAGCTCAGGGCCAGCCTGAACTACAAAGCGAGACCCTGTCTCAAAAAAAAAAAGAATAAGGAGAATGGTGCTGCCTAGTGTCATTCAGGGGAAAACCGGGCTTAAAGACATAACTTACTCATCATGATTGCTACTGTGGTCTGTGCCCCAGGGTACCCCGGCCCTGGCACGGGTTGACTTCTGGTTTTCCCCAAAGTCAAAATAACCACAAAAGGAAAATATTTGAATGGATTAAGGACATCAAGGCAGCTAGGACAGCTCAGTCACAGACATGAGAGAAGACTTCCAGAACTGCTTCAAAAAGTAGCAAAAGGGTGGGATGAACATTCACCATATTTGTGAATCACTCCTCACATACACGTCCAGGTCCAAGCCCAGGGAGCACGGAGGACGGCCCAGTCCCCAGCAAGCTCTGGGGTGGCACTGTGGCAGATGTGGCCGCAGCAATGTGCCTGCAGGGTTAGTGGCTCTAATCCCCAAATACAAAATGCTCCCCAATCTGAAACTCCTCCAGCTGTGACATGACCTCCCGAGCAGAAAATTCTGCTCTGTGAACCTTCATTTCATACACGAAATTAAGAAAAAGTATTTTGTTTTTATTTTTGTTGTTGTTGCTGCTTTTGGTTTTGGAAACGGGGTCTCACTATATAGTTCAGGCTGGTCCTGAACTCACTATGTATCCCAGGCTGGCCTTGAACTCGTGCTGATTCTCTTGCTGGCCTCCTGAGTTTTGGGAATACAGAGCTCTACCACTGTGCCTGGCATGAAAACCATGAAATGAAATTATCTTTTGCATATACTAGGTATATACAAAACAGAAATGAATTTTGTGTTCACACTTGGATTCCATCCCAAAGATACTCATTACAGATAAGCAAATATGCCAAGGTGCCAAAACTCCAAAATCTTGTTGCAGCTAGTTCAAATAAGGATTTCTGACCTGTAGCTGCTGTGACTGGGCTCGGCACTTGCTGGATATCTTGTGGAATCCTCCTGGAGGAGAGACCTGGTGCCACCCGCCTTGGAAAGGCAGACTGCAGGTTGAAATAGCTCCAGCCCGGTCCAAAGCCACACAGCAGAGGGAGCAGGGCAGGTACTGCGGAAAGCAGTCCGAGTTCTCTGTGAGCACCTGGCTCCTGGGACCCACCTTGGAAAAAGTGAGGCCAGCCAGGGCTTTGGCTTCCTGGGACCCTGTCCCTGTCCTCCTTGGAGCAGCGCAAACCCCAGGGGCCAGGGTACCCTGGGGCACAGACCGCAGTAGCAAACTTTTCCAAGCAACTTTCCAGTGACCTGAGGCGTCCTCGGAGGACCTGGCCTGCTGTATCTCTGGGCTGGGTCTCCCGTGGGTGTGGGGCCCTGGGGAGGGGGCTGTGGGTGATTGGAGCTGACCTTTCCCCAGGGAACCACTCCTCCCCCAAGGCCCCTTCCCAGGAGCACCCTGACCCTGCAGTCTTACTTTCCAGTCCCTTCCCTCGGGGACGGTTCCCTCTTAGACTCTAGCTGGGGTTGCTGAGCAGAGGCCACTAGAGCCCCAGGGGAGCAGGAGAAGCCGCCAGAGAGCCCTGAGGATCCAGCGCACCCAGGGCCCTGTTGCCAAACCCCCTCCCCACTCAGAGAGGGGAGCTGCACTCCCTGAGGTTTGGCGAGGGCTCCCCGGAGACCCTGAGAGGCTTGGGTGGAAAATGACAAGTTCCCTGCAGGAGCTGGCACAGGAATCTGCAAGGAGCTGCACACGGGCACCTCCAAAATACTTGTTTAGTTCTCAGGATGGCAAAGCAGAAGGGAGACGCCTTCCCCAGGGACAGGGCAGCTCTTGTCTTCCTCCTCCACCAGGGCTCACAAGCTGCCCCAGGCGGAGTTTAATCATCCAACTATTCATTCAACCTGCACAGGCTCCTCGTCCGAGCACTGGGCCACGGTGCGAACAAGACAGAGCAGAGCCTCCCATCTTGAAGGGCCCACGGCTCAGAATTTGGTAGATAACAGACATATAAGGCACATTGAGCACTGAGAGGGCTAAGATGCGGCAAACCTGAGTGATCAAAGGGTCTGGGTGAGGCGGGTAGCGTGAAATGGGTGATCAGGAGTGGCTCCGGGTGGCCAGCTGAGGACGCAGGGTGGCTTCGCACCGTCGGAAGCCCAGGACACCGTTAGCAGAGGCTCCATACGATCAGCTCCCCATGGGGAGAACACTGCTCTGGGGCCGTGAGGAGAATGGGGTGGAGGAGCTGGGAGGGGGGAGGGCAGGTGGGGGCCTGTTAGGCGTGGGGCGCAGGCTCAGGTTCCCACTTCAGTCTTCAAGGCAACACAGGGGCCACCAGTGGAAACAGCTGCCACCCCAGTTGCCCTGCAGTGTAAGTTACTACGTATCTAGGGTCACTGTGTAGTTAAAATGAGCCAAGACTATCATCATCGTCATTATTATGATTATTATTCTGACAACTGAACCCAGAGCTTCTGGGTTTTGTTTGTTTTGTTTTAAATTTTAAGACAAAGTGTCACTAAATTGCTGAGTTAATCCTGATTGGTTTAGACTTGTGCTCCTCCTGCTTCTGCCTCTCAGAATGCTGGGATTACAGACGTGTACCACCATGCCCAACTAATTATTATTTTTTTCTTTTTTTAAAAAATTATTACTTTTTGAATCTTCTGTTTTGTGAATATGAAGAGTAAGAAGGGACCACATTATTTCAGCTCTGGCTCAAGAATGCTACGTCAAGGCCAGACCCTGGCCGGTGGGTACCATGACTTCACCTATTGAGGGGTGAGAGTGTCCCAGTGTCCCCAGATGGAAAGGGGACTTGGCAGTGGTGGTGCAGAGCACAGGCAGAATTCTGAGAGATGGCCTTGAGAAGCTGGTGGTTCTGGCCTCTGGACTGTCACCAGGATGGTCCTGCCTCTTCTCACCGGTGGGCAAGAGATGGAAAGAGGAAACTCCTTGAGTCTGAAGAGCAGAAGGAGTGGACTGGGAAAGAGCTGGAAATGATGGGGGTGGGGGGAAATCCCAGCCTTCCCTGTCCCAAGACTCTGGGAAAATGGGCAATAAGGCGGCACAGAGTCCTCAGTGTCAGCCTCAACCCTGCTTCTTGCACAAGGCCAGGAGTCTCCCAGCGGGAAGTGAGAGGCTGGAAGCTTCTGCAGGAGACACCGAAGGGTCATTTCATAACTCCATGTGGCCCCCAGACCTACGCTCCGTCAGAAGCAGCGCACACACAGCAGAGGCAGGACTGAGTGAGGGTTTGTTTAGCGATGTGTGGGCCAGCACAAGGAACTGAGGTCAGGAGGGAGATGATCGCTGTGGGGCCGCAGAGCCCACCCCTGTGGGGAGCCACTTTCCTCTCTTGGCTCCGACAAAACACCCGACACCCAGAGTTAAGGGAGGAAAGGTTTATTTGGCTCACAGTCCGCAGACGTTTCAGTCTATAGGCAGCAGGTTCCAAAGCTGGGTGGGGAGGGGCAAGAGTTCATGGCGGTGGAAGACAAAAGCGGCAAGGGAACTTAACAGCATCTTTCTGCTTCTTTATCTTTTTTTTTTTTTTTTTTTTTTTTTACCCACAAGGGAGAAATTTTATTGATTTTTAAAATTTTATTTATTTGTTTGTTTTGACATACCAAGGATTGAACTCATGACCTTTAGCTTGCAAGGCAGTGCTGCTGAGCTAAATCTCAGGCCTGTTTATTTTTATTTTAAATCACAAAACATTTATGGGTACATTTTAGGCATACATAATAATAACACTCATCATAAGGCATTTGCTCCTGTACATGGTATATCCTGCCCCTTTTTCCATTCCCCCTGCCCCTTTTTCTTATCCAGACTGTTTTATGTGCCAGCTCTCATCTCCACTGGCTGAGGACAGCTCATAGGGCCACTGACTCTGCAGCACTCGGGCCTGCCATGTGCGTGAGCAGAGTTGGCTTTGGTGACCGAGAAGACCTGAGACACAGAGATGGAGGGCTGCAGGCAGAAGCCAGTGACCTAAAAGGATGGGAAGGGGGACACAGTGCCTGCCACAGCAAGTCACATGGCCCAAGCCTTTCACTTCATCTGGGTAATTATGGCGTTAAGAACAACCTTGCTTGCTAGAGATTTAGCTCAGTGGTTCTGGCACCTGCCTAGCAAGCATAAGATCCCTGGTTCAATTCCAGTAACCACATACAACCACATACAGTAATACCGGGCATGGTGACTCAAGCCCACCAGTGATCAGTACCACATACCACAGTGCTGGGCATGGTGGCTTATGCCTGTAATCCCAGCACTCAGGAGGCAGAGGCAGGAGGATTGCTGAATTTCAGGTTTGCCTGGGCTACACAGTGAGCTCAGGGCCAGCCTGAACTACAAAGTGAGACCCTGTCTCAAAAAAAAGAACAACCTTGCTTTAAGAAAGTAAGAAAAAGAGCTAGGCATGGTGGTACATGCCCATAATCCTAGCACTCTGAGGCAGGAAAATCAAAGGTTCAAACCCAGCCTGGTGACCTGCCAAGACACTGCCTCAAAGTGAAACATTTTAAAAGGGCAGCTCAGTGCAAAGGCCCTGGGTTTAATCCCCAAGTAGCAGTCTCTTTCTTACTAGGACAAAATACCTGACACCCGCAATTTAAAGACGAGAGGTTTATTTTGGCCCACATTTAAAAAGTTTTGTTCCTTGTATCCTGGTCTAGCTCTAGGTAGAAGTCCATGTGGAAGGGTCTGTTGGAAGAAGACAGCCACAAGCAAAGAATGAAGGGGGACCCCAGGGGACCCCACCAGGTCATATTTATGGTTACCAGCTCCTTCCCTCCAGGCCCCACCTCCAGGCCCCACCTTCCAGCATGACATTTATTTATAGCACCTCATGATTCAATTGCTCTTCAAAAACCCACCTTTGAGCATGAGGCTTTGGGGGACTTCCAAATGGCAACCACAATACCCTAGTACTGAAAGGAGAGAGAGGGAGAAAGAGAGCAGGAGGAAGGAAAGAAGGGAAGGAGAAAGAAAAAGGGAAAAAAGAAAAGAAAGAGCAGGGATGGTGGCATACTCCTATAGTCCCAGCTACTGTAGAGGCTGAGGCAGGAGAGTCATTCAAGCCTAGGAGTTCAAGTCCAGCCGAGGTAACTTAGAAAGATCTTTCCTAAAACAAACAAAGCCATATAGAACAAAACAAACTCAAGTAGCTCTGTTCCATAGATGATGGAGAACTATTGTGAACATGGCACATAGCGCGTGACCCAGGCAGGGTCCAGCACTCAGCACATGAAGTGACGGGTTTGGTGCCGGCCTGGGGTTAGCGGTAGGTACAGGACAGTGAGTGTAACAGACCTGGCTCTTAGCCCTGTGGAGCTTTGCCTTCTGCGTGCCACTGAGGAAGTGACAGTGGGGTCACAGACAGGCAGGGCAGGGGAGGAGATAGGGCACCCAAAGGTGATCTGCATCACTATGGGAGGAGACCCCTTCCCCACTGCACCCCACTTTGCCCATAAAACCAGCATGGCCGGTTTCTTGAAGTGAGGCCTGAGTGGCCTTGTCGGTTTGTGGGGAGAGATCAGGTGCTACACATCTTGGGACACTAGAAGGCTGCCCAGGGTAGGCGGAGGCCACACCACAGAGCAAGGTGCATGGAGGCAGGAGGGACAGGGCTTCCCTCTCACCCTGGCCTGGAGAGGGGAGTGGCCAGGCCAGCCTCACCTTAGCACGGCGGCTTCCTCTCCTCTCCACTCCATTCCGGAAGAGCGGGCCTTGTGCATGAAGTGAGCTGGGACTCAAGGCCTCTCTCGGGCTGCCCGTGGCTCTCTGCTCTCCTCTGGTGGCTTCAGGCTGCCGGGCCTTCCCTGTCCCAGGTTCTCCCTGGCCCCGGAGCCCACGGCCTCTGTGCACAAGGCGGCGGCCATGGTGAGGAGCTTCACCCTGGGAACAGTTCCCAGCTGGTGAGGTCAAACAACCCCAACTCCAGTGCTGCCAGTGGCAACAGTGCCACAGCCGCCCGCACCACTCATCTCTCCTCCGTCCTCACCTGACAGTTTCTCAACCATCCCTGACAATCGCATACTCAGCATTTTTATTTAAATGAACGTTTTCATTTATTCACATTTGTATTGTGAGGAAAATGGCCACAATATAAAGTTACATATTAATCTTTTTTTTTTTTATGTGCATGAGTCTTTTTGTTTGTTTGGTACTGAGGACGGAACCCAGAGCTCACCAAGGCCAAGTATCAGCTTTACCGCTAAGCTGCATCCCAGCCCTGCACCACGGCCTTCTCTAGGTTGAACTCAGAACCTTGTGCTCGCCAGGCAGGTGCGGTGCCGCTGAGCTGCAGCCCAGCCTGACTATTTCTACGAGCACATTCAAGCTGGATGTGGTGACTCAACGTCTGTAACTCAACGCCCTGAGAGGCAGAATGGCAAGTTCCAGGCCAGGCTGGGTGACCTTGGGACTGTGTGAGACCTTGTCTCCAAATAACAAATAAAAGAGGTTGGGGATGTACCGCAGAGTACAGTCCCCATGACATACACAAGCACATCCAAGCCTAGGCCTCAACTCTCTTTGGATCAGGAAAAGCCAGAGCTGGGCTCCTCTAACACCCAGCACAGATGCAGGAGCTAATGTTCCCACCACCTTGCGCTGGGGTGGGAGTTTTGCTAGGAGCCTCAGATCTGGGCTACAGTGACCCAAAGTGATGTCTCTGCCTCCCTTGTTCGTTACCCTGTGACCCCTCCTTCCAGCCTGACTTCCAACTTCCGGCCCTGCCTACGCGCTTCTCTGGCACTGGCCCACTGTGCCATCCTCATAGAGACTAGAAGTGCTGGAGAACTCGTGGACCCTGGAAATGGCCCTTGGCCAGTGACAGAGCTGGCAGACAGACACTCCAACACTGCTGTCCCACCTGGCACAACGGCTGATGTGGGGGTGAGTCCACGTTCCCGGAGCACGCCAGCAGGACGGCCCAGCTGTGCTCACAGCTGCAGACCCTGCTTCCCGCTTCCACAGGCCACCTTCCCTTCCTGTTCACCCTGCCTCCCTTCTGCTACATCCGGGCCCTGGGCAGCAGGCATTGAGTGAACAACTTTACACTGGGACCCTTATCTCAGCTTCTGCCTCAGGGCACCCAAATGAAGACACTGGAGAACATTAGATTTCAGCTCATTTCCCCTGCCTGAGAGACCCATTTTTGTCTTGACTGCTTTCAATACAGCAGTTTGGGGTCGGAGGTTGGAGAGGACAGAAACTGCCTCTCTTTCCAACAATCTCTTTTCCATAGGGGTTACCCCAACTGGATGGCACTTCTCAAAGAAATGAAACATTGTAATTAACATATGAAATCCTTACTTCTGACATTATTAAATTTGTTACGCTTATACAGTGCAGAGCATATTGAAAAGGCAAATTAAAATGTTATGTGTTAATAAGCTTGGATTAAATTGGGCTTTGAGAACCCAGGGAAACAAAGTGGGTCCCACATGGATGCTATGTGGAGTTTTTAAGGCGCCTCCCCTCCTCTTGAAGTTGCCACCACTGGAATGACTCAAGAAGAGACAGGATCTTAAAAGAAGCCCCCAGCCTGGAAATGTGGATTAGTAAGCGTGTTTCTGTCGAGTGTATATTTAGAGGTGGGTTTCTCTACACTTTAATCCCTAGGCAGCAGCATAGAAAGAGGAAGAGGAAATTGAGAAAGCCCTCGAAAGGAACAGGAAACAAACAAACACGTCCCTGCAGAGCATGCTTGAGGCACTAGGGCCCCTGTGAGAGCCTGGGCTCGGGTGACTGGGCCCCCAGCCTGCAGGATCTGAGTGGACCATCTTGGGTGCAGGGTGAGGAGGAGCTGGTTCTGGCCCATGCGAGGATAAAGCACTGGCCTCCGTGCCCAAGGATTCAACCAAAGTGGATAGAAAGTAATTAAAAATGTAAAATAATATACATTACAACACAATATAGATTAAAAATAGGTAATAGCATCTATTTTCATAGCATTTGCCTTGTACTGGGTTGTACAAGTCATCTGGAGATGGTGAAGGAAACAGGAAGTTGGAGAGAGGGCTGGGGCAGGTGGGGATCTGGGTGCCGTGTGGGGTGGGCATGGTGTCTCAGACGGGATGGGGAGGAGAGAAAAACCCTTTGTCGGAACTCAGGACAGAAGCCAGGAGATGGAAGCCGCCCTGTCAGCAGGGCCGGCCGCCATCCCCAGGCTACAGTCCTCATCCTGTTTCCTACAGCGTCTCACAGCTCTCCCCGCTCCACAGGCGCTTTCGTCCCGGGTCTGCTCCTGCCTCTCCGGCAGCCTCTCCCTGGCGCGTCCTCTCCTGGACAGAGGAACTGAGCCCCACTCCTGTGAGTCTGCAGACTCTTCCTGGCTGGCCTTGCCCTCTCCCGAAGTTCCCTTTCACACCTCTGCCTGTGCTGCTGATTCCAGATTTCTCTCCCGCCCTCCCAAACTTTTATGTGTAGAGCTTAGGCCATCTCTGTGCAGGGCACCCAAGTTCAACCTCCCCCAAATGGAGGCCACCCTGCCTTGTGTCTCATCTGACCCAGAGTCCGCGTTGGTTCCAGAGCCATCTCCATGCTGTGTTATTCACCCACTGCAGTTATGAACTACCCTGAGCTTAGCAGCATTAACACCATGCCACGTGCCCCACAGATGGGGACTTGGGTGGCTTTCGGCTAAGCGAGGTCAGAGTCTGTCCTGGGCTGCAGTGAGGAGGACTGCAGGCCTCTGAGGGGTGCTGGGGTGGGGATTCGCCGGAAGGTAGTCAGTCACCCAGGCTGTCAGTGGGGCTGCTTCCGTGTCCTCCTCACACGGCTGCTGGCTGCTCCCCCAGGACGGAGCTGTGAGAAGGAGGGAAAGCGCCTGATTTTCTACTACATTCTGTTCATTACCAGGAAGGCCCGACGTGCGCCCCATGCTCCTGGGGAAGGCAGTCAGCCTCTGTCTTTTGGACGGAGGGTCAAACACTTTGCGGGCCATCAGCGCTTTCCTCTTCAGACCTGCCACCAGCCCCATTGGTCAGCAGGCTGGCCCCCTTTTTTCTCAGATACAGACTGTACCAGGAAGTCCAGGCTGATCTCCAACTTCCAGTCCTCGTGCCTCAGGCTCCCAAGTGCCAGGATGAAGCCCCGTGGCCCGCACTGTACTTGTTTTGTTCTGTTTTATTTATTTACAGTTTCTGTCTGGGGATGAAGCCAGGTGTTTTTGGAGCTGCAGGCAGTGAGTGTTGGAGCCGTGGAGAAAGAGCGGTCAAGGGCTGGGTCCTTCCCTATGGGGCTTGGCCACCGCTGGGCCATGAAGTCAGGGGTGAGGGAGCGAGGAAAGGGATCCCTGGCACTGCCCCCACCCCCAGCTACTCAGAGCTGCCTCTGACTGAGTCACAGAAAACCTGAGGGAGGGACCAGGGAGGTATCTGCAGGAGGCACGGAGGGCAGAGGATGAGGAGCATACAGAGGAGACAAACAATGGCCAGACCCCAGAAGAGAAGTGCATTTTAAATTCAGTGGGGCTACTTTTATGTACGTGTTTGCATTTCTTATTTTAAACTAATCTTAAGATTATATATTCTAAGCATTTTCATATAACATTTTATATAGTATTGTGTAAATGTAATTTAATTTGCAACAGTTTATGATTGATACAAATTAGAGGCTGGGCTGTAACTCAGTGGTAGAGCACATGTTTAGCATACTTGGGGCCCTGGGTTCAACCCTCAACACCAAAAAATACATAAATCACATTGTATGTTATATACTTATGTGTTATTTTAGTGTGTAGTATTTCAAAATTATTTTTATATTTTATATAAATGTAAACATTAAATATACAACGGTACCTAAAAATGTTTAGTTTTCTACATGTTGTAAGAATCTGTTTCACACCCAGGACATTTCACAGCTGTGGGACTTTCCCAGGATGGACACCTGCTCCTTCCCTGGGCCTGGCCCTCCTCTCCACACTGCGCCACTCCTGAGCCTGGCCCCAGCTTGCTGGTTCACTCTGTGCCCTCCCTGGCCTCCACGTCTGGTTGAGCTGTTTTCTTGCCCGGTGCTCGGTGACCCCACCATTGTGGGCATCAACTCTGGACTGTTGTGGGCTCTGGCAGGAGCCTCCTGCTCTAGCCCACTACTCCCCACACTAGATAGAGGCAGTGTGGTGCTGTGACCAAGCTGCCTGGGATCTAGCCTCAGCTCTCTGCTGGCCATTTTAAGACCATGATGAAGAATCTGTTATTGCATGAATAGAGCTTAGAAGGTACCTCATTCAGGAATGGTGTGTGTGTGCACATGCGTGTGTGGTACCTGAGATTGAACCCAGAGCCTTTCAATTGAGCTACTTCGTCAGACCATTTTTATTTTTTATTTTGTGATAGGTTCTTGCTAAATCACCAAGTTGCCCAGAATGGCTTTGATCTCGTGATCCTTCTGGGATTCTCCTTCCAGAGTCACCCCGTCACACCTGGTTACAGGATTTTTTTTAATCCAGAAAATGAGAGTTGGGGACTGAAAGTTCCAAGATTTTGTTGTAATGTGGTCTTTCTGAGGACCAGTTCTCTTTTAGGAACTGTTATGGCTTATGTCTAGATGTTCCCTCAAAGCCTCATATGGTTATCGGTGGAGCTTTCCAGAGGTGGCTGGACCTAGAGTGTATGATGCTGGGACTGATTCATGGAGCCCCACCCTGGGCGTGGGTGCGACCTGCTGTGAGGGATGTAGCCCGGATAGGACATAAGGGACAGGAGAAGGCTGCTGTGCTTCTTGCTTACAGCATCACTGCTTTTGCTGCCCTCTGCCTACCATGAACTTTTTCCTATGTGATGCTACTCAGCCTTGGAACCAGCTAACTGTGCGGTGAAGCTGTTACAAAATCTGAGCCAAAACAAACCTCACCTCCTTTAGCTCTGGGTGTTGGGTATTTTATCTCAGCAATGAGAAAAGTAATTGACTAAAGCAGAAGTCAGAGCTGCCCTCCTGTACTCCTTGCCTCCTTCTCCCCATGGTGGCCTTAGACATTTGGGCTGATGGTTCACTGTTGGGTTGCTTGGTTAGTTGATTTTCTTTTAAAATTTACTATTATTTTTTTAGCAGTACATATTTGCAATACATAATGTTACCTTTTTTTTTTTTTTTTTTAGACAGGTCTCGCTTTGTAGTTCAGGCTGGCCCTCAGCTCACTATGTAGCCCAGGCAAGCCTCGAACTCAGCAATCCTCCTGTCTCTGCCTCCCAAGTGCTGGGATTACAGGCGTGAGCCACCACGCCCAGCTACATAATGTTACTTTTATCATGAGGGGCTGGCACATGGACAGAATACATCTTAGTTCTGCCATCCTTCTTCCATCCATCTTCCATCTCTGGATTTCCTTCCATTTGCAAAGACTCTATTTCCATTTTTTCCTTCATTTCTTATTTTTTACATCCCCTTTCCCTCTCCCTTTTCTACCTCTTATTCCCCTTCCCATTTAAAAAAGATCTCCTTACTTTCTATTATCTTGTTTTGCTCTTTATTTATATTTTAGACTTCTCAAATATGACAAACCATGTGATATTTAAGCTTGCACACTTGATTTATTTCAAGTTGGTTGATTTTTTTTTTAAAGAAAACTGCCAGGTATGGTAGCTCATGCCCATAATCCTTGCACTCAGGAGGCAGAGGCAGGAGGATTGCTGAGTTTGAGGCTTGCCTGGGTTTACATATTGAGTTCAGGGCCATATAACTATAGTTATATAAATATATAACTATATATTTATAGTTCCATGAACTATAAAGCAAGACCCTGTCTCAAAAAACTAAAACCAAAACAAAACAAAAAAAAGAAATCTAAGGACCAAGCTGGAGCTGTAGGAGGTCAGCTAGGGCCACAACCCTGGTACAGTTAGAAGCTGCTGGGTGGGGACTGTGGCTAGGTAAGGCTCAGCCCTGGGGCTGGGGGGCAGGACCACAGTGCCTGGAGAGGACCACCGCACACAGACCCAGAGAATCAGCCCTGTACTGCGGTGGGAGACTCTGAGTCTCCACACCCCTCTGGTCACCCTGTCCTGGCACTGTGTCTCTACTGGCAGCAGTGAGAGTCCTTGCACTGGCCTTGCTCGTCTCTGAGGCTGGTGTGAGCTCTCTGGCCTCAGCCGGGCTTTACCCACTGAAGTGCTCCTCACAGGTTTTCCATCGCTCCTCACTGGAATCAAAGCTGATTCCTCCTCCTCCCGCTCTTGCTCCCCTTCCTCTGCCTCACCTCTGCCTATACCTCTTCCTCTCCCCTCTCCTCCTCCCTCTTCCAGTACTGGGAATTAAACCCATAGCCTTCACACTGAACAACATCCCCTGCCATTTTTATTTTTTATTTTGAGCAGGTTCATACTAGTTGCCTGGGCTGGGCTCAGACTTGTGATCTTCTTGCTTCAGCCTCCCAAACCAGCCCTTTATAGCCCTACGGCCGCCCACTCTGGCCCACATCTCCTAGCCAGCACATGCTGGTTCTCTGCTCCAGGATGCCACTCTCTCTGGCCCTCAGGCCTTGGCACATTCTCTCTCTCAGCTTGGACATTTCCCTCTCCTGCCTTTCTCCTATTCCAGCGACGGCAGCAATATCAGTGCGTCCTGGTCCTCTTCCCTGCAAGGCCTGCTTGGAGACTCCTCTCCCCCCATGCCAGATGGCTCACGAGATGAAACCCTTTTACCACCCAGGCCCAAGGCCAGTCCCCAGGCTCCTCTCAGTCCCCACCTCCTGCTTTCTAGGCTTTTCCAGCCTCCCCTCTGTGGTACAGGCAGAAGGAGACGCTGCCTCCTGCCTCATTCCAAGTGGCTGTGTGTGAATCAGGCTGTCTGTCTTCACTTGGGGCTGTTGCTTCTGGGTCTGCCCAGCCTGCGGCCCAGAACATCTCCTCTCGCTCTGGATTTCCACTCCGCCGTCTGGCAGCTCCCAACACCTTGCAGAACGCACCCATCTTCCAGTACTGGGACCTGCAGGGGCCTCCTGGGCCTCTGAGTTGCACTGTCTTCCTGAAGACTGCAGAGCAGGGCTGGGAACAGGGGTGCACACCTGCAGTTCTAGCTACTCAGGAGCTGAGGCAGGAGGATTCCAAGTTTCAGGCCCAGCCAATTCAGAGAGACCTTGTCTCAGCATTTTAGAAAGGTATCAGGATAGAGCTCAGTGCTTGCTACATTCCAGCCCTAGTACTACGCGAAAAGAAAATGAAAGACTGAGCAACAGGGCTCAAGGAGGTAGAGGCCAAGGCTCGGGCTTCAGGGAAGCCTCTTCTTGAAATGACTCAGTGGCAGCACACGGGGTCAAAAATCAGCCCAAGTCTGAGCTGGAAGAGCTGATTCTGTCCCTCACCCCAGCCTGGGGCCTCCAGGGCATCTCAGCCACTCACTGCCCTCAGTCTGCCCATCTGTGCCATAAAGCAAGATGCAGCACGTCAGAAACCAGGGTGTTACTCTTCAGCTATTTAAAAAGCCAGAAATTCAGGTGCAAAGACCCTATGATGTGATCATTATGTAAATCTGAAGTGCACCAATAAAATTTTTAAAAATAAGTAAAAAGTCAGAAATTCAGATTTTACTGTGAAACATACTGACTTTTTAATTTTTTTTTTTTTCTGCTTTTTGGAGACAGGGTCTCGCTTTGTAGTTCAGGCTGGCCCTGAGCTCACTATGGTGCCCAGGCAAGCCGCCGCGAACTCAGCAATCCTCCTGTCTCTGCCTCCCGAGTGCTGGGATTACAGGCGTGAGCCACCATGCCCAGCACTGTGGTATGTGGCATTGATTGCTGGTGGGCATGAGTCTCCACGCCCAGCATTGTATGTGGTTACCGGGGATCGAACTCAGGACCTTGCGCTTGTGAGGCAGGCGCTAGAACCACTGAGCTAACCCTCCGGCCCCTGTTTCCCTTTTAAAAAAAAAAATTTTTTTTTTTCCTTTTGAGACAGGGTCTCACTTTGTAGTTCAGGCTGGCTCTGAGCTCACTATGTAGTCCAGGCAAGCCTCGAACTCAGCAATCCTCCTGCCTCTGCCTCCCGAGTGCTGGGATTACAAACGTGAGCCACCACTCCCAGCACTGTGGTATGAGATATTGATGGCTGGTGGGAGTGAGTCTCCACGCCCAGCATTGTATGTGGTTGCCGGGGATCGAACTCAGGACCTTGCACTTGTGAGGCAGGCGCCGGAACCACTGAGCTAACCCTCCAGCCCTAAAAAAGTTTTTTGAGACAGAAGTCTTGCTTTGTAGTTCAGGCTGGCCCTAAGATCATCATGTAGCTCAGGCAAGCCTCAAATTTAGCAATCCTCCTGCCTCTGCCTCCTGAGTACTGGGATTACAGGCCTGAGCCACCACGCCCAGCATTTGTGGTGTGTGGTACTGATTGCTGGTCTGTGAGCTACCATGCCTGGTATTGTTATATGTGGTTACCGAGGATCGAATCAGGGACCTTGTGCTTGCTAGGCAGGCGCTGGAACCACTGAGCTAAGTTTCTGGCTCATTTTTCCCCTTTTAAAAATTACCATCATATTTTTTTCTTCCCCTTGTTACTTACCACTACACCTCATTTCCCTTTGAATATTTTCTACTTGACGATACCTACCATATAGATAGCTTCTGCCTGAGAAAGACAGAACCAGGGATCTTAAAGGCGGCTCCCCAGTGCTGCCTTTTCTCACTTGAAGCACCCGGGGGTCTGGTCTGTGGCAGGTGTGAGTGAATTCCCTGAGGAACCCGGGGTCTCACTGCAGAGCTGGGGCCTGGCTGTGCCATGGGGTGGCCCGATGGGGGCTGGGGAAACAACTCCCAACCTGTGAGACGTGTACAACACAGAGGCATGAAGTCTCAAGCCAAAGGAGGAGGACAGAGAGCTTTACTGGACATAAGGAGAACAGCTCCTGGGTTTCTAGGAGGGTCTTGAATGGTTGACCACTGAGGCTTCGTCAAGGGTAATTTACACAGAGTTACAACATGAGTCAAACTACCATCAACCTATAGAATTACAGGGATAGCCGCTCAGCTAACACTGATCCAGTAGGAAAATGCATCTCATACTAAGGGTTCATGGAAAGCACAAAGGGGTTCCTGGAACGGGGTGAGAGTTTGGTTCAGATGTTCTGGTCACCCACCTGATGCCTAGCTGGGCTCACTGGACCAGGTGCTGCTAATTACAGTACGATCTCAAGCTGCTGCTGTTCGTCTCCAAAGAGGCTTTCAGGCTTGATTTCAGTCTCCACCTTGGGCCTCGCCCTCTTCAGATTTGCCTCCAGCCACAATTTTGATGTCTTTATCTGTAAGGCAGACTTCCTCCAGGGCCCAACCCTTCTCTGAGTGTTTGTGAATTATTTCTGTTGAATTTAGCTGTCTGTGATAAGGCAACTGGTGTGGTTGGCCGGGCAGGGTCACCTCCTGTCGCTGAGTTTGGGAAGGCTTCTGTCAAATAAATGCTTGGTGAGAAGTCACTGTCCATGAAGCAAGAAAGGCAAGAAAGTTAAGTGGTGGCTGTTTTGATTTACCTGGGGATCATAACAGTGGATCCCCTTTCTGCTCTGCCCAGCTGTGGAACTGGGGGTTTGATAGGCTGGTGGTCCCTCTGACACATAGCCTCACCTACTTTTTTTTTTTTCTTTTGAGACAGGGTCTCACTTTGTAGCTCAGGCTGGCCCTGAGCTCACTATGTAGCCCAGGCAAGCCTCAAACTCAGCAATCCTGTCTCTGTCTCCCTAGTGCTGGGATTACAGGCGTGAGCCACCATGCCCGGCACTGTGGTATGTGGCATTGATGGCCGGTGGGCATGAGTCTCCACGCCCAGCACTGTATGTGGTTACTGGGGATCAAACTCAGGACCTTGCACTTGCTAGGCAGGCGCCGGAACCACTGAGCTAACCCTCCGGCGCTCACCTACTTTCTTTAACAACGCATCAGCCAGCTTTCTCTTTCCATTCTGAATACAAAAGTTCACCCCAGATTTATTTAAGGGTGGCACCCGACCGATTCAGTTCAAAGAAAGTTCTAAGTGTGACAGCCCCATTTCCTAGGAAACTCCCAAACTTCAAGACTGGGTAAAATTGGCCCATTTAACTGATAAGAAAAGTGAGGTACATTAGTGGAACTCCCTCCAGCGGGCTGGCTGGAAACAGGTACCTGGAGTTGGAACCCAGAGTTGGGTCCTGGGGGTCCCTGGCCCCCAGCCAAGATTAGGGTGTTTCTCCACGGACTGGGGTGCGGCTTAAGGTCCGGGTTCGCAGGATCTGCTAGCAGACCAAGGAGCCCAGCCAGGCTGCAGCCAAAGGGACTCACATAAAAAACCAAGCCAGACACGGCGGCCTGTCCTGCAGTCCCAGCAATCGGACATTATGAGCTCAAGGGCAGCAAGACCGTCTCCAAAAACAAAAGGCGAACAAACAAAACTTGAACTCAAGTACGATGACCAGTAAAGGGTCTTGGGGACCTACTGAAACTGCTCACAGTGATCTCGGACCCCAAGAGAAAGGAGTCCAGCGGCCTCAGTGTCCCGGGCAGACCGCACTCCCGGGACTCAGCAGCGCCTCCCGGGGGAGGGCCCGGGCCCTGGAAACTGCGAGGGGCCGCCGCTCCGCCCCCAGCGCTGCGCCTGACCTGGCCCCGCCCAGCCCGGGACCGCCGCCCCCGCCCCCGCCCCCCTCCCCCGCCAGCCGGACGTCACCCCTGCTCCCCACCCAGGGGCCCCTGCTCCGGCTCCCCGCCGCGGCGGCTTCCTGCTCCTCGCCGCGGGGCGCAGGAACTGCCGGTGGAGCCGCTCCCCTCCTGCCTGAGCCCGGACTGCAAACCCTGGCGGGGCTGCGGGGGCGCGGGGCGGCCGCGTGTGCTCGCGCGGCCCGCGTGGATCGCGGGGTGCTTCGCCGCGCACGCGGGCGTGTTTCTGCATCCAACTCTGTTTATACACCGGTGTATAATTTTTTGTGCACACACACCAGGAGACGCTTGGGGAAACTTTTCTGAAAATCCTGGGCTGGCAGTTTAAATATAAAAAGGCTTTGTTTAATGCCAGAAGCATCTCTTCCCGTTCTGGGAGTGCTGAGCCTTCACCTGCTTCCCTCCCCGTGAAGGCTGGGCTGGCCCTGGGGCCCAGAGGGGGCCTCAGAACCCTGGTTGTGAGCCAGAGGCCACTTTCGGGTCACCTTCATCCTCCATCCCACTCCCACCCCCCCGAAAGGGCGTGTAGAGGCCCCCAAATCTCCCCAGCCTCTGTCTCTCTCCTGGGGCTGTTTAACTTCCAATCTTTCCTCCTCAAATATCTGGGAGTGCGAAAATGATGCCAACATTGTTCTGGCTGTGAATTCACGTTGAAATGTGGCCAGAATGTAGAGGGCTGAGGCGCACAGCGGTAGCAGGGTGTTGTGTGGGACGGGCAGTCGAATAAATCGAGAGCATAGTATCTTTGTCCCTAATCATTTTAGGGGAGCTTTAAAATGAAGGTCAAAGCCGGGCTTGTTGGTGCACACCTGTGATCCCAACACTTGGGAGGCTGAGGCAGGAGGATTGCTGGGTGTTCCCTACAATAAGTTTAGGACCATCCTCAACTATATAGCAAGACCTGGTCTCAAAAAATTTTTAAAGTTTTTTTTTTCTTTTAAAATGAGACTAAGTCGTGCATGTTGTCGCCTACCTGTCATTCCCACACTCTGGGAGGCTGAGGCAGGAGGATCTCAAGTTCCAATTCCACCTGGAGTTGTTAGTGAGTCCCTGTCTCAAAATAAACAAAAAATAAATAAATAAGCGGGGGTAGGGACACAGCTTAATCGAAGTTCTTGGGTTCGATTCTCAGTGCTACAAAATAAACATAAGTAAATAAAACAAGGCTGATGACACTGTCTCATGAGGTGGTTTGTCATTTTATTTTTTTGCTGTATGTCTAGTGCCCAGGCCTGGGGAGCGTACAGTAACAGGACGAAAGGTGCTAACAAATTGATAGCTTGGTTGAGTTTTACCGGCCGAGGTTAGAGCAACGTGTAAGTGCAAATACATTTGATTCTGGGTCTAAATCCTGGTCCCGTGATTTTCGAATAGTATTTCATGGAGACTTCCGAGCGCTTCTTTCCTGCTCAGTAACATGGTGCCAGCCGTGGCTCTGCACCTCCCTGCGTTATTATGGGGATTAAATGAGTTAATTTACATAAGCACCAGAACAATACCTGCTCATCTGAGTGTTGTGTAAGTTTCGGTTTTTATTATCCCTCTAGAGCAAGGCTGGCACCACCTGCTTTTATGTAGCCCTCCCTTGAGCTACAAATGCTTCATACATTCTAAAATGATCTAGGGAGACACTTATTTCAGAATGCAGGAGAATTACACAGAATTCAAATTTCAGTGTCCATAAATAAAGTTTTATTGGCACACAGCCACACCTATCCATGGCTGCTTTGCGCCGAGAAGGCAGCTAAGTAGTTTTGACAGCAGTGTATGGACTGTGAAGCCAAAGCCGTTTCCTATCTGACCATTAGAGGGAAAGTTTGCCGAGCCCGCTGGACAGCACCGCGATCATGAGAACAGGGATCTTTGCCCGCTCGATTAATAGTGCAGCCTCAGCGCAGGAACGTGACCCACGACCAGTAAGAAGGTGCCACTGAAATGAATTTGGCTCCAGGCGATGGGGGAGCTGCGGCTGGGATATTAAGCTCGGTCGGTAGTGACGCAGACAGATGCCCCTCGGATGAGAAGGGGGACGCTGTCCTCTACCACCACCTTCTCAAGGTGGGACAGCAGCTGCGCCGGCTGCTGGGCAAACAGCGTGCTTTAGAGCAGGTGCTCCCCTGGTTCACACTTTCTTCGTTCCTTTTTCTGTCTGTCTTTGAGACTGGGGATTGAATTTGGGGCTTTTTTCTGGTTTTATTGTTATTATTGTGAGACAGAATCTCAGCCAGGTGTGGTGGCGCACTCAGAGGCTGAGGCAGGAGGATTGCCATGAGTTTGAGGCCAGCTTGAGCTAGGTAAGGAATTCAAGGCCTATGAAGTACATAATGAGAGCATGTCTCCAACAGAAAAAAAGAATCTTGCTAAATTGGGTGTGAACTTATGATCCTCCTGCTTCAGCCTCCCGGGATGCTGGCATCACAGGGATGCACTACCACACCCAGCTAAGTGATATCACATGTGGCTACTTGGACTGCTTTCTATCCAACCTAGGGAAGATGAAAGTAGGTACCATTGCTACACATGTGTGTGTGTGTGTGTGTGTGTGTGTGTGTGTGTGTGCGTTGTGTCCCTATTTCTTCTCTCCACCTTTGGCAGCCCCAGAAGTAAATGGGAAGGGAAGAGTTTGAGAATGGCTTCCTGGTCTTTTGGGGCATGGAGAACGGACCTCCCTTTCCTGCAGGAAGAGAGAAGACACAGCGGAGCCTGAGGCTGCCCGGAGCACTCGCCACCATGAGATCCTTCTTGTCTTGCTGAAGGTCTTTTCAAAGTCCTTGGGACAAATAACACCCCCTCCTCCACGCAAGGCTCTTCAGTGTGGAAGGGCTCTCCAGTCTGCCATGGCCAGGCCGGGTGGGCACAGGGCGGCAGGTTGCATAACAGGAGTAAGGCTTCCAGACACTCTGCGCCTGCAGCATCTCCTGGGACTGTGCTGAGTGCTTAGTGCTGGTGGTTTTGCCGGAGTTAGATTTCACCTCTTCTGGGTGCAGCTCCCAGTCTTCTAGAACATAACTGGCCATTGGACCAATAGGAAAATATACAAAAATACTTATTAAAACATCTTTTGTTGTGTGTGCCTGTGCTGTGGATGGAATCCACAGCCCCACACAGGCTAGGCAAGTGCTCTCCTATTGAGCCAAGCTCATAATCTCAAATTTCTTTTCTTCATTCTTTTTGTGGTTGTTGTTTTCTTTGACAAGGTCTCACTATATAGTTCAGATTGACTATTTTTTATTTTTGAGACAGGGTCTCACTTTGTATTCCAGGCTGGCCCTGAGCTCACTATGTAGCCCAAGCAAGCCTTGAACTCACTGCAACCCTCCTGCCTCTGCTTCCCGAGTGCTGGGATTACAGGTGTGAGTCACCACGCCTGGCATTGTGGTATGCGGTACTGATTGCTGGTGGGTGTGAGTCACCATGCCTGTATAGTTGTATATGGTTACTGGGTATTGAACTCAGGATTTTGAGCTTGCTAGGCAGGTGCCAGACCACTGAGCTAAATCCCTGGCCCCAGATTGATTTTAAACTCACTATGTGAGTCAGGCTAGCCTTGATTCTTCTGCTTCAGTCTCTTGGGTACAGTCCTTTGCCATTCTACAGAGTGCCCAAATATCTTGTGTCTGTTTTGGTACTAGGGACCAAGCTCAAGGCTTTCACACTGAGCTACATCCCCTACCCTTATTTCATTTTGTTTTCAGATAGTCTTGGTAAGTTGCTGAACTGCTCAGACTGGGCTCAAAGTTGCAATTCTTCTGCCTCAGCTTTCGAGACTCCTGGGACTATAGTTACGTGCCACCTCACCCAGCTAAGTGTCAAAGCATGGGAACATTGTACCTGTCTCAGTCACTTTCCTGTTACAGGGACACAATACCTGACACTCACGACTTACAGGAGGAGAGGTTAGTTTTGCCTCAGTTTTCAAAGTCTCAGTCTCTGAGGCAGGAAAGCTCTGAAGAGAGAGAACCTGCTCACACCCTTGTGTCCAGGGAGCAGAGAAAGGAAGAGTCAGGGAGGAACCTACCCCTTCCAGGCCCCGCCCTCCAGGCCCCGCCCTTCCAGGCCCCGCCCTTCTAGGCCTCGCCCGCAGCCACCCAGAGGCCTCTAACCAGGCCCCATCATCTATAAACCCCAACCTTTCAGTGCATGAGAGTTTTGGAGTTCTTTTTTTCATCTAAACTGCAGCAATACCTCAGGTAAAAAGTTAAACTGTGATACATTTACACATGTACTACTATGTGACCGTAAAAAGTAGAATGAGTCAGCCCTATTCCTGGTGCCCTGGAAGGCTCAGAAAAAATGATCAAGTGACAAGACCCTGAGGGAAACAAGTGACCCGTTCTGGTGTGGTGCACCTTCTCACACTAACACCAGCCCTGCCCCTTTCTATATTCATATTTCCATTTTTATATAACCTATGAACATCCAGGATCCTTCTGGAAAACTGTGTACCAAACTGTTGGCCTGGGGAGTAAACAGAAAGAGGCAGATGAATAGAGGACAAAATAGCTTGGTCTGTGGCAAAATGGAAAAGTATGTGCTTTGTAATGCTGATGGAAAATATGTAACCTTGGGCCAGGGATTTAGCTCAGTGGTTCTGGTGTCTGCCTTGCAAGCACAAAGTACCGAGTTTGAGGGCCAGAGGGTTAGCTCAGTGGTTCCGGCGCCTGCCTCGCAAGCGCAAGGTCCTGAATTTGATCCCCGGTAACCACATACAATGCTGGGTGTCTCCTCATGCCCACCAGCAATCAATGCCACATGCCACAGTGCAGGGCATGGTGGCTCACGCCTGTGGTCCCAGCACTCGGGAGGCAGAGACAGGAGGATTGCTGAGTTCAAGGCTTGTCTGGACTACATGGTGAGCTCAGAGCCAGCCTGAACTACAAAGCGAGACCCTGTCTCAAAAGAAAGAAAAAAAAAGTACTGAGTTTGATTCCTGGTAACCACAAACAACAGTACCAGACATGGTGACTCACACTCACCAGCAATGAGTACCACACACCACAGTGCTAGGCGTGGTGGCTCACGCCTGTAATCCCAGCACTCAAGAGGCAGAGGCAGGAGGATTGCTGAGTTTGAGGCTTGCCTGGACTACATAGTGCACTCAGGGCCAGCCTGAACTACAAAGCGAGACCCTGTCTCAAAAAGAAAGAAAAAGAAAATGTGTAACCTAATGCCTTATGCAAGAGGCAGTTGTAAATCTGTTATAGAAAATTTGCACATGGACAATGAGAAGCCAGTGACAAAAGAAAATATTGCTTTCATTGTAGGTAGTTGTGAGTTTATATCATCCACTTGCCGGACATAAAAGACTGAAAGAGAAGGACCTGATCATGGGGCCAATATACTGATCAGTGGGTTATTCCTCTGAAGTTCAGTACTGACTGTGCTCTCAGGAGGTGGGGTCCAACCAGAGGGCATGCCTTTGGGGGCCATACTCTTGTTGCTGCTCTTCTCTGCATTCTGCTTCCTGGCTGCCATGAACCAAGCAGTTTTGCCTCCCACGTCCTGCCGCATTGCTCCTGCCTTGAAGCCTACTGACCATGAACTGAATCCATTGAAATTGTGAGCCTAATTAAACTTCTGGACTTGTGGGTGTCGAGTATTTTGTCTCACTGACAGGAAAGTTGACTGATAAGGTGGGTATACGGCTAATATTCCTGCAATTATACCATGGTGCTTCTTATCTAGCTAACCCTTAGAAATAGAGAAAGGTCATATGTAGCAGCATCATCCTCAGCTACAAACGAACAATTAATTCTGTCTTGAGGGTTGAAAGGTCAAGAAAGAGAGACAAGGTGGGATATCTTCTGTTTAGGGGAAGAACAGTTAATACTTGAGCTAGTCAGGGTGTGAGAACAACTATCTTCTTCCCCTGCCATCTCTATACCTTATATTTCTTTTTTTTAAATTTTTTTTAAATTAAAAAAATTTTTTTTCTATACGTTATATTTCAAGGAAGACAAAATTACATTTTTTGCATGCCGACACATGCCTGCAATCCCAGCTTCTTGGGAAGCTAAGACAGGGGGATCACAAGTTCAAGGCCAGCCTGGACAATATACTGATACTCTCTCAAAATAACATAAAAATAGGCTAGGAATGTAGCTCAGTAGAAGAGCACTAGAATATGTGCTGTCTGGGTTTAATCTCCAGTACTGAAAAAAACTGTATTCTTTTTAATAATCATTCATTTAGTACCTATGCTGTTCTAGCTTTCCCAGGGACTGGGGTCAGAGCTGTAAACAAGAGTCTCAAAGATTCTGCTCTTCAGTTGCTTATGATTTAGTGGAAAAGACAGACATTAAACAAGAACACAAGTAAGTCAGAGAGCAAATAGAGGAAGTCAGATGATGCAGCCAGTGCCTGGCATACAAGAAATGTTAAGTGACTCACTTTGGCTGGTTTAATCATGGTGGTCAGTGGGACAATTTAGCGAGAGAGTGCCTCTTTCTTACTGGTCTTGAACCATCAGGCCAGCCAGACACTGGCTGTCATGTGGGCACTGTGTGGACTAGGTCACCACGTGGGGGCTGAGCAGTGAGAGAGAACCTGTGTCCCTGTGCTCCTGTCTGGATCTCTGGATCCCCTGAAGGCTAAAGCGGAGACCCTACTCTTTGTTTCAGCCAGATTTTGAAAAGTTGCGTGCAACAGATACACCCCTAATGGTTGTTATTATACCCCACTGTGTAACCCTGACTTTGGTGAAAGCATATTGCAAGACCAAGGACTTACCGAAGAGCAGATCCAGCGTTTCTGCCTCCAGATTCCGCGTCCTTAAGAACAGTTTGACAGGTACATTTATATGAGATGACCCTGGAAAGGTCAGTAGTGGGGCGGGGCTGCGGGAGAAAGAGATGGAAAGTCACCACCACTACCTGACCCAGGTTGGCATCCCACCATGGTGGGCAGGCCCTTCCCCGTGCCTAGCAATACACACTGCCTGGCTTGTCACCTCTCTGTTGTTCCTGATAGCACCTATGTTCACCCCTTCTCAATTTCTGGTTGCCCTCAGGGGCCACAGAGCCCTGAGACCCTTTAGATGGGACAAAACAGCTGAGGGGCCTGTGGCCTCTTCAGGAGGCTGCGCACTGGCTGGCCCCTCCCCTCTGCCGCCAGCTTTGGTGTCCTAGGCTTTTCTCGCTCTCTTTTGTTTTCTCAGTGTCAGGCATTGAACTCAGACCCTTGCAGGCATGGCGCCTCTGAGCTAAACCTTGGCCCATCCCCCTTTCTGATCAATGCGTTCCAGATCCCAGGGCCAGCAGCAGCACATCGGGAGGCAGCACTGGGGGGAGAAACAAAGGCAGAGTGCGGCGCTGGAGCTGCGGGCTTTGCCCTGGGAAGTCTTCCTCTTCCTTCGTTGCCTGTACTAGACCCCTGCTCCCGAGGGCCACACGGTGCCCTCACACCGCTCGAGATCTGCCACTGCGGCGCAGACCCCCGGAGCTCCCTCCTCAGACTCACACACCGGATAGCAAGGGCTCCCCCGGCTCTGCTGGTTACCTGAGGAGGCTCCCTGGATCCTGCAGTGCCGTTCTTGAGTCTGTGGCACTTGGGTGTAGTTGGAGGAGGTAGTAGTAACCTAGGATATTTGACTTACGCAAGATTGAGAGAATGTCACCTGTCAGTCTCAAAGAGATCCCTCACCCTGTGTAAAATTTTAATGTGTGCTGGAGGTACACAAATCTCTGCTATGTGATATTTTTTTCTGCACATTAAAAATGTTTCCCAAAGTCAAGGTGGTGGCACGTGCATACAATCTCAGGTCTCTGGGAGGCTGAAGCAGGAGGTTCCCAAATTTGAGCACAGCCTGGGGGTAATCTAGAGACTTAGACCCTGTCTCAAAAATTTAAAAAAGGAGGCCAGAGGGTTGGCTCAGTGGTTCTGGCGCCTGCCTCGCAAGCGCAAGGTCCTGAGTTCAATCCGGGTAACCACATACAATGCTGGGCGTCGAGACACGCCCACCAACCATCAACACCACATACCACAATGCCGGACGTGGTGGCTCACGCCTGTGATCCCAGCACTCGGGAGGCAGAGACAGGAGGATTGCTGAGTTCGCGGCGGCTTGCCTGGGTTACATAGTGACCTCAGGGCCAGCCTGAACTACAAAGCGAGACCCTGTCTCAAAAAGAAAAAAAAAAAAAAAATTTAAAAAAGGACAGAGAATGTAGCTTAGTATGAAGACCCTGGGTACATCGCTAGTCACACACACACACACACACACACACACACCAAACTCTAAAACCAAAATAATCCAACACAGAAGAATTTGAGAGATGAGGAGACTTCAGGGAAGGACAACCCCCTACCCCCTTCCTCTCCCCGCTTCATGCCTGGTACAGTTGTCTGTAGTTCCCAGAGTCCCTCTTTGTCTCTGTGTGAGCTGCTCATGGGTCTATCTGAACATCCATCCACAGAAAATCAGTGTGTTGATGTTATATTTCGGGAGAAATGTAGAAGCTACAACTGGAGAGGACGGTGGTCCGCTGTGGGGGGGAGATCCACCTTGGCGTCCATCCTGGCTCTGTCCCTTAAGGACTGTGTGACCCTGGGCCTGCGAAGCATGGAACCTCCCCCAACAGCAGTTTCCTCAGACGGGAAGTGGAGGTAAAGGCCTCCACAGGCACTTAGGGGCGGTCTAGGTAGGACTTCCAGCGGGACTGGGGGGCCTTAAGAGGAGGGGAGGGTTCTGTGAGGTCTGGATGGCTTCAGGGGGCGGAGATGAGAGACCTGCCTTCCCTCCCTCCGTCTTTCCTATTGTCTTTTTGTGGTGCTAGGGAGTGAACTCAGAACCTTCTCACTGAGCTACTTCCCCAAACATTTTTACTTTTTATTCTCCGATTCTTGACTTTCCTAAGTCACCAAACTGCTCGGGCTAGACACCAACTTGCCTGGAATCTTCTTGGCTCAGCCTTCCAGAGCTTTGGGATTGTACGCAGGCGAGGGCCACCAAGCTTCTGTTGGCTTTCCGGGGGAAGATGGGCACCTCACATGATGCAGTGTCCCCACTGACTGCTATGGGGATCCTGCACTTGGATTGGGCCGAGGCAGTGCACAAGGGCTGGGGGCCCCGGCTGGTATGGATCAGGGTGGGGCTCCAGCTTGGGAGGTCACAGGGCTGCCTCTGCGAGTCACACAGCTGGGGGTGGGGATGAAGGAGGTTGGGATGGCAGTGAGGGTACAGAACCCTGTGAGTTTGAGAGGGGCACTGGAGAAGGACTTCCTCTTCTTCCCTTCTTGTGGGCCATCTCGCCTTCCCGTCAGGCATCTCAGAATGAGCCAGCCCAGCACCACGACCGCCACCACGCTGAGGCCTTCCAATCCTTGAAAACACACTGACATGGGAATGAGTAGCTACCAGCACTTACAAAACAAGGGCTTCCCATCTCTGGCAGGGAGTAGTTGCCCTTTGACTCTACATACAACTTTGAGACTCCTGGCCTGGGCATTTGGGCTCTAGAGACAGCTGACTTTATGGCCCTGTTTACTTCTGCCAAGACAGTGGAGGGTCAGCATGTGCCATGTGTCAGCCTCCCTGTTGGGACTGGACCTTTCTCCCTTGCCAGTTGCACCCTCGCCTCTGGCCCAGTGCCTGTCATAGCACCGGCCCAGGAAGTCACAAACACACATACGTTCAGTGAAAAAGAAACAAAGCAAACGGGCCGGAGATTTAGCTCAGTGGTTCCAGCACCTGCCTCGCAAGCGCAAGGTCCTGAGTTTGATCCTCAGTAGCCATATACAATGCTGGGTGTAGTGACTCACACCCACCAGCAATCAATACCACATACCACAGTGCCGGGCATGGTGGCTCACGCCTGTCATCTCAGCACTCAGGAGGCAGAGACAGGAGAATTGCTGAGTTCGAGGCTTGCCTGAGCTACATAGTGAGCTCAGAGCCAGCCTGAACTACAAAGCCAGAACCTGTCTCAAAAAAAAAAAAAAAAAAAGCAAAACAACTCCTTTATACAAGTAAGAGGTTAATTCTTTGAGCCCTAATCTAAACTCAGTGAAATCTCATAAGGCCTACAGGGTGGGCTGAGGCATGGGGAAATAAAATTACTGCTGGGAGGCAAAAGGCCTGAGAGTGGGATATCCCATCCCCAAAGGAAATGATCCCCCCCCCACCAGATGTGGCCACTCAGGGTGTTAAAGCCCTTACCTGGACCCTTTCTCCATCACGTTGTTGTTATAGGCATTAAACTCGAGAACTTGGTCTCAAAAGTCAGCTCTGCCACTAGTTGGCCTTGTGATCACCGGCAGGTCTCTGTTCCCAGATGTCAGTATCACTGTCTTTCTGGTCCAGTGCTGGGCTATCCCACATGGCCCCTTAGCCCTGAGTCCTGAGTCCCTGGGAAGGCAAGCCTGGTCTCTCATTTTCTGTTCCTGAGAGTCCTTGAGGAATTCTTGCTTTGACTGGACAGCAGCTCTGCTCCCAGGGGCCTTAGAAGGTTTAGAGAGTGGTGGAAACTTCTCGAAGGCTCCCCTCCCGCCCACTGTGGCTTTGGCTCCAGGCAAGGGCTTGGGGCCTCTCCCAGTGGGTGCTTTGGCCTGAGCTGCCTTTGTCCGCCCCAGGAGGCTAGCCAGCCCTGCCCAGGCCTGGGAGATGTTTTTTTTTTTCCCTGTATGTTGCAGCTGGGACCGTTTATAATAGGAAAAAAAGAGAATGACCAGGCCAGCCGGCTGGAAAATAAAGAGACTTAAAAAGAAAAGGGCTAGGCCTGTTCTTCTCCTGTGGAGGCTTTGGTTAAGCAGAAAGTTTTAGCTCCTTTCTGAAAGGCATTTGGGCTTTTGAAGTCCCCTGCGGGAGCTCCCTCTGGCCCCTGGGAAGCCAGACCCTGGCATGGCCCAGTGTGTATGACCAGGATGGGGCTGGGCCACTCTGGGGAGGCAGTGGCAGGCCCTGGGAAATGCTGCAGTGTGCCAGGCAGGCAGGGTCCTCCAGAGCCTGAGCCCTGCCCCTCTGCTCCCACCCCAGGGGGCCCAAGCCCTGCAACGTCTCTTCTGTGGCCTTTTCCCTGATTTCTTCTGCTCCCTCTGGCTTTGAACTCTGGCCAGGTGCTGTTTTAGCCAGAGGATGGGAATAGAAGAAGTGACTTCACTCAAAAACCAGGGAGATTTTGCAAATAGGGAGACTGAGGCAGAGAGAACGTTTATCCAGGCCCGTCCCATTAAGTGGTCATTATGTGCGCTTTGCTGTAAGTGCATACAGGAGCTAATATACGTTACGCATTTGTGATGCGGAAGGACCCAGTTAGTGAACCCAGGAAGCTGGCAGATCAAACCAGGTGATTTGTCCCAAGGCTCCTCTCGGCCAAGCTACCTCTCCAGGCTTTGTCTCCAGCCTTCACTGGTTCCAGCTGTGGCAGGTGGGCAAGCTTCCTCAGGCACCTTACCCTGCAGCAGAATCTCAGCCACAGCAAAAACATCATCAGGCACCTACTGGGTACCAAGGGCTGTGTTCCTGTTTGGCCCCTTTCCTCCTTGCACACAGCACTGAGGCAAGTCACTGTGGTGACACTTTTACTGTGCAGAGCCACTGTGTGTCACTGAGTTAACCCCCTGCCTTTCCCTTCCGTTGCTGTGGACGGAACCCAGGCCTGGCACATGCCAGCCAAGCGCTCTTTCACTGGGCTCCACCCCTATCCCTATTCTCCTGAGTTTTTAGTGGGGTCATTGATGGTAAAGGATAAGCCTGGGATTCCACCTGAGACCTGCTTGGCCTTTCTACAATAATGGCTTCTGTGCTGCACAGCTGCTCTGTCTGTCCAGACTGCAGCTTCTCTGCACTCAGCTGGGCAGGAACTGGACACCATGTGTGATGCAGGTAGACGTCAAAATCTAGGGCTTGCTCTGAAAGACCCTTCGATCTAGTTGGTAGTCAAAGCTTTCTATGCATTGGCTTCCGCTGCCCGCCGGAGAGCCTTCACGTAACGGTGGCTGGATGCACAGGGACGTAGTGTACTTGGACACCTCTCTATGCACCCAGACTGATGCTTCTCTCCTGATGACAGCACGACATTCTGAGCATGGGCGGGGGGGAGGACGTGGGTGTGTAGTGAATGGTGAGCAGCACAGATCCAGCCCTGGTGATATTATCTCCCTCCTTCCTGCTCTGGACACGGGATCCCCGGGAGCGTTCCGTGTGCTCAGCCAGTGCAGGGACCATGCATGATGATGTGATCCCCATGGCGCCTCCCTGGGGAATAGGTACATAGAGGTCTTTCATGACGGTGAGGCTGGCAAGGGTGGTGAAGAGGATTGTACTCAAGAAAATGCCCACTAGCTTTTGTCTTTTTTTCCCTACAACACGATCCTCTTCTGTCGGTTCACATAAGAGTAGTCATAGAGGAGATGCGGGGGTGAGGGTTTGGCTGGTATCTCGAGCAGTGGCAGTGAGGGTGGGGCTCAGACCAAACATTGCCCCCTGCACTGAGTGGCCCCACAGACATTCTGCAGCAAAGCAGGCCGCTGTAAGGACAAATCAGGTCCTAACGGCAGTTTCCGCAGCTCAAAGGAGTTCCGGCTCTGTCCTTTCCGGTTCTCTGGCACTTCCTGTGTAATGAGACTCAAGTCATTGGGCAGCAGACAGAATTCCTGCACATGAGCCAGGCAGGGGAGTGTACGCATGTCATTGCAGATACTCAGGAGGCTGAGGAGGGAAGATCACAAGTTCAAAGCCAGCTGGGGCAACTTAGCAAGACTATGACTTAAATAAAAATTTAAAAGAGGGATGGGAATATAGCTCAGTGGTAGAGCATGTGCCTAGCATGCATGGGGCCTTGAGTTCAATCCTCAGCAACACACACACACACACACACACACACAGAATTATTTCTGGATGCAGGATCATTTGCCAATCAAGGTGGGGTGTGTGTATGTATAGGAAATGTACCTCCAGGTTATTCTAGCTTCACCTGTTTGTACACAGTGGGAAGTCTACACCATATTTGATAAAGTCTGCCTTGGAAGCCTTTAATTTCACCAATCAGAGCCCATTTCTAAATCTATTATGTTTTTTGTTGGGGGACGGTGGTGGTGGTGGTCTGAGAATTGAACCTCAGTGACTTGGACTGAGCTCCATCCTCAACCCATTTTTGTTTTTCCTTTCGAGACAAAGACTTCCTAAATTGCCTAAACTGGCCTTGAACAAGCAATCTTTCTGTCTCAGCCTCCTGAGTAGCTGGGATTAGAGGTTTGTGCCACCTCGCCTGATTCTATCAATGGTTTTTTTTTTTTTTTTTTTTTTTTTTGAGACAGGGTCTTGCTTTGTAGTTCAGGCTGGCCCTGAGCTCACTATGTAGCCCAGGCAAGCCTGGAACTCAGCAATCCTCCTGCCTCTGCCTCCCGAGTGCAGGGATGACAGGCGTGAGCCACCACGCCCGGCACTGTGGTATGTGGTATTGATTGCCGGTGGGCGTGAGTCACCACGCCCAGCATTGTATGTGGTTACCAGGGATCGAACTCAGGACCTTGCGCTTGCAAGGCAGGCGCCAGAACCACTGAGCTAAATCTCCGGCCCTCTATCAACGTTTTTGATATTTAGTTTGCTAATTAGATTGGTTGGTGGCTGATTAAGACTGATAGCCGAGGGGCTGGAGGATTAGCTCAGTGGTCCCAGCACCTGCCTCGCAAGCGCAAGGTCCTGAGTTCGATCCCCGGTAACCACATACAATGCTGGGCATGGAGACTCACACCCACCAGCAATCAATACCACATGCCACAGTGCCGGGCGTGGTGGCTCACGCCTGTCATCCCAACACTGAGGAGGCAGAGGCAGGAGGATTGCTGGGTTCAAGGCTTGCCTGGGCTACATAGTGAGCTCAGGGCCAGCCTGAACTACAAAAGCGAGACCCTGTCTCAAAAAAAAAAAAAAAAAAAAAAAAGACTGATAGCCCAAAGATTTTGACCAGGCCTGGAATGTGCCCTTTCCTGTTAAAAGGCCTGCTGGTTATCTGCTGGGCTGTCTTAGCTGATCCATCCTGGTTAAAGCTGATAAAACTGGCTATCATATCACATCCATTATACATAATACAAGTTTTTTTAAATCCTGAGAAAAATTAAATCAATCACAGCCATTGTTTAAGAAAATCTATTTTAAGGTCACAAAACAGCAAGTGAACCAGAGACAAACACCCGCAGGCCTGAGGGTTCTGCACATTCCGGGTGGCTGGAAGTGGTCCGGGTGGAGGCCTTTGGGGTCAGTGCCAAATTTCAAACTTTCAGAGGGTATGAGTCTGCTGGGACCCTCCTGCCAAGTTGGTTTCCTTGCTGCCTTGTGGGTGTTCCCAGCAAAGACTGCTGATGCTTGAAGAACTAAATAATTACAATAATGATGATAAAATAGAAATGGCTTTCCCAGCTGAACAGAAACTGGAGAAGACAAGGAGGTTCCCACACCCGACTTATTGTTTTTGGCACCAGGCTCCCACAGCCCCCGGGAGGCAGATGTCTGGGCCCACTGCTGGCCTCTTTGAGCTGTGGTCGTGAGGGGGGAGGGGACAATGGAGACCTCAGGGGAATTTCAGAAGCATCTGCAGGGATTTCCCTCTTCCAAATGCCAAGCTGAAAACTAGCTGCAGCAGAAGGGACTCTCCTCTATCTTGCCTTACTTTCTTGCCTTACTTTCTTCTCCATCATCAAGTCCAAGTCCCTGGGAAAGGACCTCGTTGATACACTGGTGAAATGGCAGGGAGCCCTGTGCGGATGGCGGGCTCTGGTTGGGTCATGGTGCCAGGCTACCTGACAGATTCGGCCACAAGGAACAGCCATTTCTCCTTCAGTGCCCCAGGACAGGAGACCCCAGGGAAATTTGGATTTCACAGGTAATTGGGTCTTTAAATGCAGCAAAAATGCATAAAGCTGGGCTGGGGTGTGGAGCATGTGCTGAGCATGCTTGTGGCCTTGGGTTCAATTCCCAGCATACACACATGTGTTCACACCACTCAAAGCACGAAGTCTCCCTTTTCTTGTGTGTGTTACTGGGGATCGAACTCTGGACCCTGCACTGGTGAGGCAGGTGCCAGAAGTACTGAGCTAAATCCTCAGCCCACAAAGCCCTCCTGATAGACATAAAAGAGGTACATGGATGTCAGGCATGGTGGCTCATGCCTGTTATCCCAGTAC
>PVIC010016099.1:0-34380 GCA_004025085.1 Thryonomys swinderianus | reverse complement strand
CACAACAAAGTAAATTACTGTATTTTATATAACATACCATGTTTGTTATTTTCAAATTTTGTTTAGTTGACCTTAGCAAAAGTTTTATGAGATTTTAATCCAAATCCATAGACCTAATAATTTAGATGTTACTAAGAATCAGGGGACTCCATTTCTGCCCAATATTTCAGGTATCAGCCTCCAACTTTCCAGAATCATTCGCTTTTTAAAATATTGCATCACGAATCCTAAGATACTTTCAAACAGAAACACTACATTACGGAGATAATGCATTCTCACCAAACTGCCCTCATCATTGGCAGCATGACTTTCTTTACTTCCCTCTGATCATTTCTTCATATATAAAATACAGTGCTGGATGATTCTCAAAATAGTTTTATTTCATGGAGCAAAACTCAGATGTAAGGTAAATCTGGCTCTTCTTCCAGAGAGTTTTACAGATCTAATAATAGTCCAAAAAAAAGATAATAGAAAAACTATCTTTTACCCCTAATATAAGCCAGGACTTCAGCAAGTTTTAGATGGGAAGTTTTTACTTTGTTGGACCTTCTTTAATTTAAATCAGTTTTTTTCGCTATATAGTTAGTTAGTCTAACTTCTTGAATGATAAATACACCATGCCAATTTTTATCTCTGTAAATGCATTCTCCTCACAAAGATAGTCTTTCTGATTTCTGTCAAAGACACTATCCCTGACTCCCCTTCTGTCATCAACCACGCATCAACACCAGCTTTTGTAGAGAAACTTTCATATTCATGAGTAAGAAAGTGATCCAAGACATAAGATGCACATGTTGCCCTGAATGTATTTCTTTTCACAGGAAAAAAAAAAAAAACCTATGTGTGGAGTAATGGAAGACTTTATAGAGTTCTGCCACTCAGGGCAAGCTTGAAGGGGGAGTCTTGCAAGTGGGGTCACTCTGGCATAGCTCATTTCCCATGCCAAACTTCAGGGCATAGAAGAGGGTTGACCACAAATCGGTTTCCACGACTGCTGCCACTTTCTGATTCTCACTGTGACGTGCAGCTCACAGCTCCACCGCAGGTCACCGGTCCGTCCTACTGAGCGGATGGAGGATGGTGAGGGCACTGCCGGGAAGAGAGGCAGCACGTGATGTATGTGGCTGACGCAATGCAGAAAAGCACAGACTTTGAAAACAAGGAAAGGAAATAGTTTCTAGTCCATGAAGCAACAGAATGAAAAGTAGAAGTCTGGGCTTTGAAGCCAAAGAAATGGGATTCCAAATCCTGATCCACAAAAGATCTGACTTGATTACTCCTGTGCATAAGCAGTCATGACTTTCTCCCCACCATGCTGCCATATGATGAAATGAGACACGTTTAAGTAACACTCTGTTCCCTCTGCTTCTGGAATGTTCCACACCTATCTCCTACAACCATCTATATTTCCTGGGACCATCAGTGGCTACACATGAAAAGATATATTTAATGTTTCACTTCATTGGTCAGTAAAACTAACCTACAATTACCCACATACTCCTTGTAAAGCTACCTATATATAATCCTTCCAACTACAATTTTCTTTTTAAAAAAAAATCCATTTAGACAAATAAAAATCATGCCATCAATCTTGCCCTCTCCCACGTCCTTCATCTTAAGTCAGAAATTCACTTATGAGTAAATCACTGGTCCTGTTAGTTGTCTGGATATTTTTAACAGCTGCTTTGGTGTGCTGAATTATTGCACAAAAATGGGAAGGGACTACATATTTTTCTTTTGAAAATGTCATTACAAATGTCTGAAAAAGTTCAATGTTGTGATGCTTTTAAAACAGCTGCAAATTATTTTACACTCTTCCCATGAAGACATGATGTAAAATCTGCTACCTACTGGGAGACACTGCTGCTCAAATACAATCAAGTGGAAGCATCCCTGTGCATCCCCCATTGCTGGGTCATAAAAGGGGATGCAGCTCCTGTCAGTCTTGTTTGCCGAAACATGTTCCACTATGGATGAAGGTGATTGCTGAGGCTGTGATGCTAGAAAACCACACAGAGCAACCTCAACGTTTCAGCCACCTTCACCTCTGAGAATGTTCCTGACCAAGGTTCAAGGCCCTGTGCGGTAAAGACATGGCATGACAGCAGGGTTAGAAACTTGCAAATCTCAGAGAGATGGCTTCTGCTAAGGTTAAAGAAAGCAAAGCCTAGGGCTGGAGGGTTAGCTCAGTGGTTCCGGTGCCTGCTTCGCAAGCGCAAGGTCCTGAGTTCGATCCCCAGAAACCACATACAATGCTGGGCGTGGAGACTCACGTGCACCAACAATCAATACCGCATACCACAGTGCCGGGAGTGGTGGCTCACACCTGTCATCCCAGCACTCGGGAGGCAGAGACAGGAGGATTGCTGAGTTCCAGGCTTGCCTGGGCTACATAGTGAGCTCAGTGCCAGCCTGAGCTACAAAGTGAGACCGTGTCTCAAAAAAAAATAAAAATAAAAAATAAAAAAATAAAAAAGAAAGCAAAGCCTAAATCTCCAATTATTACAATGGTCTTTACAAATTTTCACTTCTTCTTTCTATACTTTGTGACACACCAGATGGGATTCTAGACTACTTTAAGGACCTCTGTCCAAAGGTCTTCCAATTGAAGACACTTCTACAAAAATTCAGTGGAAGATATGCTGTAAGGAGGAAATGTAACTGTAGTTCATTCATCCTCTCTCTCTCTCTCTCTCTCTCTCTCTCTCTCTCTCTCATCTAATAACTTGCCTGTTAGTTTTGTCTACAATAAAGTATTATCCTGGAATATAGATAATTTAAAATTTTCAGAACATCACAAGCCTTGGAAAATACTAATGGATGTGTTCTCAATATCCATCTCCATGTAATACCCTCTACTGTAAATGCTGGAAAATTAAAAACTGGAAGTCTTGAAGCTTCTGGATGCATTTAAGCCAGTCACTCAGGCGCACCTGTACGAGGCGCAGAAGGTGCCATGTCTGTGACTGCACCCCCTTTGTTCCAAGTAGGACCACACAGGTGAAGATGTTGGGTTTCTGCTGCTTGCTTAGCAGCGGGTCCCTCTTCCAGGCCCACCCGCTCTGCTGTCACAGGAGAGTTTCCATCTTCCTCTTTCAAATTAGAACAGGTACAAATTTGTCCTGCAGTCAGTAGGAGAGGCAGGTTTCTGAACATGGTGGTTTCTTACTGTGGCCAGGGTAGTATAACTCTGGAGTCAGGCTCCAGGCCACAGAGAAAGCAGTGGCTCTGAAGTGTGTCTTTGACAGCCATTTTGTGGACTTACAAATGGCTTCCCCAGTCCTTTCAGTGATTCTGTAAGCAGTTAGTAACATCTGTTGGTAAGCTTCATCCTGTCTTAACAGAATAGAGATTTTGCCCCCTACAGTTAAACCACAATTAAACCATTCTTTGCTAATCAGCTGATGAGTATTTGCTCTCCTGGCGTCTCCAGGACCACACGTCTGCCTCACCTTGATGGGTTCCCCATGTGGAGACACGACCTCGTCAGACAGCTCCATCATCTTCAGAGCCATGAGAGCGATCTGGACAGCGTGGGTGTCACTCTGCCTGTGCAAGCCCCCAGCCACGCAGTACGCATCTCCGATGGTCTCCACCTGATGTGAGGAATTTGGCACATTACAGAGAAAAGCTCACGAAGATTCATGGCACACATCATAGCAAACATCAAAAATCATACAGCAGAAATCCTTGGGGTTCTACAAGTCATTTACCCAGAATGATTTACTCTGATTAATCAGGGGTAAATCTGGTATCCTCAGAAGTAACTTCACCTTTCAGTTACTTTTAGGCTTTTCTATTAGTTCCACCACTGCACAGCCACAGAGTCCTGTGAACAAAGAATTGGCGGCCTTCTACTCTGGATCCCCTACCACCCACCATGTCTCTTAACCTCTTTTTACATCTTTATCATGAAAATAACTTTTATAAAAATAAGTGATATATTTGGCACTTAAATTGCTTAAGATAGCAGCATCATTTTATAGCTTCCTTGGTGTTTTCCATAAAGTCATCCCTCAATAAATACATTAACTGCAGTAAAAATGTGCAATGTAAGATTAAGAACAAACTCCTGTATATAAGGGATGGGGGTGGTAGCATGGCTGGGGAATGGGAAAAAAGGAGAATAAAGTCGTATCATATCCTGGTACAAATTCTTAATGTTGAGTGTGATCATGATGTGTACATAAAGTGTACCTATATCACAAGTTTTAAGAAGAGATCCTAACAGTCCAAAGATGAGGGTGACGCAAGTTTTCTAAAGAACTTTAGGTATCTCAGAGCAGTCATCACGTGTCTAGCGGGTCTGCGTCACAAAGGGTAGAAATGAAGATGTGAAACGCAGGGACAAAGCAGGAGTGCTTTAAAGGCAACTGGAACCGGGCTGTTATGTACATTTTAAGTATCGTCATCATCGTGACCACCATTGGTACAGGAGATTTTTAATCTCCCTGTGATATTAACCATAGTGAGCTAAATGTTCATTTAAATCCATAAATAATACCTGTAACTTTAATAGCTGTATTTTCCTCTCTTCTAAATACTTACTGTAATTTACTAGGTCAAACTATGCCTCTTAACCATAGCCACTACAGTGAAAGGATTAAAATGAGAAAGGAAAAATGAAAAAGGAGACAAAACCTCAATAATTAATTCCAACAATTTCCCCTTCACACAGAATAAACACAGATACTTAAATGGCTCCAGAGTTGACTATAACTGGTCTTTGTGCTAATCTTTGATTTCACCTTCTCATTCTGCCTCTTGTTCACACATTTCCAGTGTCACTGGCCTGCTGTTGTCCCTCAGAGATAGCACACGCTCTCCGACGAGCAGCCCCTCCTCATGGAACAGACTGTCCGCAGAAGACCCCGAGTCACCCCCTCGCTTCACTCAGTGTCCCGTGGAACATCACCCCAGTAGACCAGGCTTATCCCCACTTCCCTCCTTAATGAGGGGAGTCTCCTTCCCTCTGCACTCTTTCTCCCTCCTGGGACCTACTTTATTTTTCCTCCAAAGTATTACAGCAGCTGAAATAGCACAGATACGCTCACTTGTTTATTATCTTTATCCCCCCCCAAAAAAATAAGCTAAGTTGGTGTCTTATTTTTACTCTTGAATTGCTACTGTCTCATACTGAAGGAAAAGGCAACAACACGTCTCTTAAGCTGTTCCCCGGCTATGAGCGCCCAGAAATGATCCTTGGAATGGCTGAGACGCCACAGGAGCTCAGACCCTTCCTCTCTTAGTTCCCCAGCTATTCTCACGTGGAATGAGAAGCGAAGAGGTGGAGGGGCCAGGACACGGGAGAAGGTGACACACGGCAGAGCTCCAGCGCTCGGGGCCAATCAGGGGAGCTCACAGGAAGCAGCGCAGTCTGCTCTCTGTGGCTCACAGATTCGGAAACGATGCCCTGTGTTCATGATCGCAATCGCCCAGAGCAGGGACACATCTCCTGGCAACGATCGCAGGGTCTGCAGCAGGGGAAGACTGCACTCTCACGGTTATTCTCAAGATAGAAAGAGACTACAAATGAATATAGCCAATGCCGCAGGAGGCCCTAAAACGTCGTCTAACTGAACCCAATTATATTGTATGCAACTATGCATGGACTTCACACACACACACACACACACACACACACACACACACACACACCCTCATGGCCTGTCTGGAATTTCCTGGAAGAAATTTCACAAAGTAAGGTTTTGCTCCTAGCTTCTCAAATGAAATAAGACAAGGGTTTGTGCATCCCCATAAGTCAATCTGTTTCCTCCTCAATTATGTGGGTTGTGCTGGGTGAAGCCCTGGCATCCCAGATTGTTACGCACCAAATTAAACAGATGACTGTAGCCTGACAAATAGGATGAACACTTTTATTCTTAAGGCCTATGTGTAAAATAAGACAAAATAACTTAAATCAGTAAAAACTTACTTCTAAAAGATTTCGTGGTACTTGAAATCTTTTCTTTTACTCTCTTCCTAATCATCTTTTAAAGAACTTTACAGCTGTCAGACAGTCATTCCTGGTAAGTACTTGCAAAACTGCCTGGCTATCAACGGGTACTCAATAAATCTTAAATGCCTGATCCGCTGGAGAGATGGGATTCAAAAATGTAGTGAAATATACAGTGAAAGATCCGTTGCTATTAATCTCCCTTAAAATATCGCCCTCACCTCGAAGCCCATGCTCCGTAGCAGTTCTGGGGACCCTCTCGTATGTCTCTGGCTGCCCTACTCTGGCTGCCACTACGGTCATGTTAGACTCCAGAAGTTGGCCTTTCATGGTCATTTGGGTTTGGGGGAGGGGCAGGAGTGGGTGTCATGGCGTCTGGAATACCGAATAAGGTGGGTGAGAACATACCAGAATGGTTTTATGCACCTGCCTTTCTGCCTGATGGCCCTGAGCAGCAGCGTTCACTGAATTTTTAATCACATCTCATAAAGACAGTCCAGAAAGAGAACTTGCAGAAATACTTCAGAAAGAATCACAAAGAATGGCTAAGTGTTCTTCAAAGACGAATGGTGATTTTAAAAATCTAAACATTCATTGTATATTTCAGTCACCCCATGTATATGACCTACTTTAATCTCTGCAACAATCCAGTTTATCTATATTATGGGACATAATGTATTATTCCCGCATACAGATGTCTCGGGTGGCTGTGTCTTTCTCTTTCCTAGCAATGACAGAGGTGATTTCACTGCTCACTTTATAAGGCAAGTAAGAGAGAGGATGAAACCGGAAGCCAAGCCTGTCTGGTCCCATTCTCCGCCCCGCCCGTCTGCACAGTGCCCTGTGGAGGTGATGTTGATTCATGGTAACAGGCTATGAAAAATACTGTGTAAACTCTGTACTAATTCTATTCAGATTTTATAGTTCTCACGTCCCTTTACTTTACCAAGTTTTGCTATGTGGCTCAGACCTCGGGGGTCTCATGCTCAGTGACCCCAGCCCAGTGCCCCGCGGCAGTGGCTGGCCCACGGGTTTAAAGTGCAGCCCCCAGACGCCCACCCAGCCTATCGTCCCTCTACTTGGCGCTGACTCCTTGAAAAGACAACTCAGCAGCCCTTTCCGAGAACAGTTAGCTCTGAGTCTGGGCAAATCTGAGGCTATTTTTGGCTGGAGAACGCCCGCGTCGTGAGCACATAGCGCCCGCGCCCAGGCTGGGCCCGCAAGACCCCGCGGAGCGGCCCGGCCGCGCGGCTCACCTTGTACACGTCCAGCTCCCCGCACTGCTGGTCGAAGCGCGTGTAGAGCGCGTTCAGCATGGTGACGACCTGCAGCGGGGAGCACTGCGCGCAGATGGCGGTGAAGCCCACGATGTCCGAGAAGAGCATGGTGACGCGGCTGAACCTCTTGGCCCGCACCGCCTGCCCTTGCCACAGCTGCCGCGCCACCTCGCTGGGGAAGATGGAGCAGAGCAGGTCGACCGTCTTCTTCTTCTCCTCCTCCAGCGCGCGGTGGGCCTGCTCCAGCGTGGCCTTCAGCTTCCCCAGCCGCTTCTTCAGGCCGTCCTGTGCGCGCGCCTGCTCCCCTATCAAGACCACGTCCCTCAGCGCGTTGTGGATGGGGATGTCGGACAGGTAGAGCCCGCGGCCCGTGAAATCCTCCAGCCTGTCCACACAGGGCGAGCCCAGGAACAGGATCGCGCTGGACTCGACGATGTAGATCATTTGGCCTTTGAGATCCATCACCTGAAAAGCCGAGGACACCGACCGTTGCGATGTGTTCCAGCCCCCACGCCCCGCTGAGACGAGGAGAGGAGAGGCGGCGCCTCGGCCTCCGTGCTCTGAGCCCTCCCTTCCTCCCCTCCTGCTCCCGCGCCGGCCCGGCTCGCTGTGAGCTCGGAAACACGAGGAGACGTTCGGACAATACACCGAGCACGCACGAAGCAGAAGACTCGTTGCAGGTCAGTGCTGAACACTGGCTCACGGCTCTCGGGGGACCGGCCCGCCCGGGCGCCCTCCTCCCCGTCTTCCGGCGTTGCTCCCTCACCACTCCAGAGCGCCACTGCCGTGCACAGCCGTGGTGCTCATGCAAACGGGGCGGTGGCTCTTGTGCGGGCGCCAAAGGGTCTGGGATGGCGGAGAGGAAAGGAGACGGGGAAATGCAAAGCCCTGAGACGCCAGCCGGGGCGCTGTGCAGAAGGGGGCGCTTCAACGGCTGACAGAAGATCAGCGCGGCACGTGCACACGTGGGGAACACGCGCCCCCCGCAGCGGGCGGGACAGCCACACGAAGCTGGTCAGAGCAGAAGCCCCAGCCCCGCCGGGCCGGAGAGTTAGCTCAGTGGTTCGGGCGCCTACCTCGCAAGCGCAAGGACCTGAGTTCAATCCCCAGTAACCACATAGAATGCTGGGCGTGGAGACTCACGCCCATCGGCAATCAACACCGCGTACCACAGTGCCGGGCGTGGTGGCTCACGCCTGTCATCCCAGCACTCGGGAGGCAGAGGCAGGAGGATTGCTGAGTTCCAGGCTTGCCTGGGCTCCATAGTGAGCTCAGGGCCAGCCTGAACTACAAAGCCAGACCCTGTCTCAAAAAAAAAAAAAAAAAAAAACTTAAAAGACAGATCGTATGCAGTGTTTGTGAAGTCATGTGTCACGTAGCCAAGCAAAGGCATGCAGAGGGCTCCGGAAGCTGGTGCCGGGGTTCCAGCGCCCGCAGCGGCCTCGCACGGAGAGGACCCTCAGCCCCCGCCGGGACCGGCCCTGCCGCCCCGGGCCGCCTTACCCTGGCGCCCGTCCCGGCCGCGCCGTCCCAGCGCCGCACGCGCACCACGAACGGCACGTTCAGCATGGCCACGATGGCGCCGAAGGTCCGGCCGGCGCGCGGCGCCAGCACCTCGAAGAGCTCGTCGAAGCGCGGCCGGGCCTGCGGGTCGCGCCTGCTCAGCAGCCGCCGCAGCCCGTGGCCCAGCTGCAGCACGCCGAGCTCGCGGTCCAGCATGAAGTGGAACGGGAAGGTCTTGCACAGCAGCGAGGCGGGGATGAGCAGCGACGGCTGCGGCCTGCAGGGCGCCGGGGCCGGCCGCGCGCTGCGCACGCGCACGGAGTAGAGCCGGTGCGGCTGCGCGCTCAGCTCGGGCGCGGGCGGGGGGCGGCGCGCGCGGGGCTCCGGGGCCACGTCCACCTCGGACGCGAACAGCGCGCGCGCCGCCGCCTTGATGACGCCGGGCAGCAGCAGCGCCGTGCCGCGCCGGGGGAAGAAGTAGTAGACGAGCAGCTGGCCGGGCGCCTGGGCCTGGTCCAGGCACAGGATGGACGCGGCCTCGCGGCGGGGCCCGCCCTGGCGCAGGAGGGCGCCCAGGCTGTTGAGGAAGTCGGGCAGCGTGCCCGCCACCACCGCCAGGACCGGCGCGTCCTCCTCGTAGCACAGGTTGAACAGCTCCTCGCCCACGGCCTCCTGGACGACCTCCACGGGCAGCCCTGCAAGCACACGGCGCGTTTCCGCCACGGCACGAGCGCCCGCGGGCCGCGACCCGCCCGCGCGCCCCCTGCCACTCAGGCCCCCGCGGGAACCTGCGGTCGCGCCGCCGACACGGAGCGGCTGCCTCAACCGAGCGCCTCTTCGTAAAAACCCCCCAGAAGTGATTTCTAGCACGTGACCGATGGAATACGGAATCCTCCTTTTTGTTTCATTTCATCTTAACTGTACACGATTAATGAGCGTGCCAGGAGGAAGGCCGGACGTGTGGCCGCGTGGTACGGCACTGGCTCACCACGACGGAGGCCTCGGGTTCAGGCTTCGGCTCTAATCCAAACAAGAAAATCTACAAGTCTAGAATTAAATCCATTTAAAAACAACCCTTCCCACCTTTCTGTCGCCAAAGAAAACGATACATCTTCATGAAGGGCTTCCTGAAGTGGAAATGTCGGACACTGAAACTCAATTTTTTCTAGAGATGATTATAAAGTTTTTTCTCCCTAAGTAAAATAGGACTCTTACTAGTTAATGTTACTCAAATAAGTAGTTGATCAGAATATTTATTTCCTATTTCTTTTCAAAACCCCTATCTTTACACTCTAGGTATCATATTTTTCTCGTCCTCAGTGTGGGAAGAGCAACACTGTCTTCAAGACACCACTGTCACCCGCGGGGACGCGCTTAAGGGCGTCTCTGACTTCGAGGAAGGGTCGGCCTCATGAGGCATCCGGTAGTAACGGCACAGTTGCTCCTTTTCAAACATGTAACCTCGTGGTCCTCGAACTCAAACTGGACTCATCCGTCTCACTCCAGACTAATTATTAGTGTGAGAACCCTGCTAACCCTTCTCCCAGGACAGCTGTCAGCTGTAAAAAGCAGGCTTTCTTTTACCTTGTTGAGCAGAATTTTTCATTTATAAATGAGAAACACTCAGCTTCAAAGTTAAAGCCTGTGAATGTGTATGTGAGCGCCCTTCCCATCAGCTTTATCTATTTATCAGCAGATAAAGATGATAAAAGAGAAAATACCTGAGGTTAAATAATGACATACAGCATACAGAAGAGTTACTCTTTACGTTCACACAACTAATAACATGGAAAACTTCACACTTACTACGATTCACCAATGAATTGACAGGAATATTTTTAGAGAAAGCATCATTTCTGCAGGGACGGGGGTTCCGTGTTCCAGTTACATCCTCTTAAACAATCTCGTTACCTGCGGCAAGTGCCTGGTCTGCAATTATTTCCTCAAAGTCTTCTTTGCCCAAGGAGTTCCTGGAAATAATCCAATTATCTTTAATTATAAACTGATAACATCAAGTGTTTCCTCATTCTGCCTCTGAAGTCCCGCATATTCAGCTTACCTACACACACACACACACACACACACACACACATCAACTCTCCTGGTGACCAGGGATTGAACCCACGGCCTTCACATTGTGCTGCATCCCCAGCTCTGTCATTCTGAGTTTGAGACAGGGTCTCGCCATGTGAAGTCCTCCTGTCTAAGCTCCCTAGAGTGCTGTAGTTACAGGCATGTGCCACTGTCCGCCAGCTGGAAGTTCTCTTTAAACTGGCCAATACTCTGAGAACCCACAGTGGCAGTGAGCCCGGAGTGTGGACAGGCCTGGGAGGGCTAGGGTGGCAGAGAGGGAGGCTCTGTGGTGCAGCGCTTGCTTTCCATGTGCTGTGAGCCCTGGGCTCCACCTGGGCACAGAGACACAGAGACCCAGAGACAGAAGCAGAGAGACAGAGGAAGAGAGAGGGAGAGAGAGAGAGGGAGAGAGAGGGAGAGAGAGGGAGATCCTTAAATCCTCAGGGCTATCTGATCATCTAGCCAAGAAGGCACATCTATGTACAGGTGCATTGCGCTTGTAAATGTCAGTACTTTTATTTTTCTAAAGCAAATACACCGTATTTCTTACTTTTAAGATTCTATATATTTAGCTCCCAGGCAATACTATATTGAACTTTTATCCTTAGCCTTGTATAAAAGAATGTGTAACAAAAAAATGTGCTCTTCAATATTACTGCACTACTTTCTACAGTAGAGTGGTTGGTGACGCAGTGGTGCACGTTTTGATCTGAACAGGTCTCAACACTTTCACCTGGACAGCTCGGGGACCCCTGCTCGCTTCACCAGGGTCCAGCACTCTCGACAGTGATGACCGCCTGTCGCAAAGGCGCCATGGCGCTGTTCGCACTCCAGGGCCCTGTTTGGGGTTCTGCTGGGGATGGGGGGCAGACAGGCCCCGCTCTCGGCGGTACGCTGCTTGTAACTAAGGGGCCGAGGGTCATCCGTGTTGCGAGGTCCAGCTTGGCTCTGGAGACCCCAAATTGCTTGTTAGACTTTTCTCTGTATTTAACAATCTTAACAGTCTTCAGATTTGCTGTTTTTCCTCATGTAGGCAACACATTTCTTTGTGTAAAGAATGGGAACAGCCCCTCAGTCTAACGCCCGCTCCCAGCGCCGCGGGATGGTGGCCAGGGCGAGCTCGGTCCCCAGCACACAGCAGAGCCGGTTACATCACCTGCGCTCATCCGCAGACACACAGGCAAGCGTGAGGACTTGCATGTGCACCGGCACGTGCATGTATGTCACACACACACGCTGAGCCACGTGATCCTTACAGAACGATAGGGTCAAAAAGATTCAGGGGAAAACGAAGCCGATCTTTGAGCAACCGACCCGAAGAAACTGTCGTGACTGTCCTGAAACTCATTCCCTCAAACCCGGTGGTGCCAGGGGGGCTTCCGCCTTCCTCCAAGACCCAGTTATTGTCTGACCTGTTTTTTCACGGCCCAAAGGGACGAAGGAGCATAAAACGCGGCGAAGGTGTGTCCCGGGTTGGAAGCGGAACGACAGGCACGGGACGGCCCGCGAGCGCCAGCGCCGGAGGACCCGGAGGCGAACCGCGGGCGGCGAGGGGCGCGGGCGGAGGGCGGCGAGGGGGGGACCTTCCGTCAACTGCCGAGCGGCTATCATTTAAACTCTTTTCCCTGAATACAGCGGGAAAGCCGCACACGGCTTCTCAGGGTTTCAAGCGAAGGGACCACCGTCCACGTGCGGAGGCTCCTGCAAACGCAGCCGCGCTGCTGTCTCCGCGAGGCCGTCAGAGCCCCGCGAGCGCAGAGCCGAGAACGCACTCGGGGCGAGCGGGCTGCCCGGGCCTCGGCGGACAGATGGACAGGCGGACGGACAGACGGACAGACTGGCTGCCGCAGCGGCACAGCAAGAATGGCTCGGGGTGTCTTCTCAGCCAAGGAGGGTGAAGGGCGGAGGCTCCGGATCCGCGTACATCGCTCGCAGAAACAAAGCGCTATGGGGCCGAGTCGCTCCCTCCTTCCGGCCCGTCCTCAGGGCGGCTCTCGGCTCAGCCCGGCTGCCTCGCTCTGGACCAGCGAGTCGGCCAGGAGAGGGAGCGCGGATAATCCGCAGGCTGATCCACTCAAGTACGCCCTCAGATCTCCCTCGAGGCGGGTCAGATCTGTGCTATTCTGCGAATCTGGACGCCAGTATTTTCTCCACTTTTTACAAATTAAATGCACTTTGAAAGCTCAGACGATCAAAACACAGGTCCGTTGGTTTACCATAGCAGTAATGTGCCAGGCTACACATGTACGAATTATACCTTATGAAAACGTGACTGTGCATGAAGTACTTTCAGAAACCTTTTAAGAAAATTTTGCAACGGAATGCGAAGAAAAATAAGCACAACCGACAGCCACCAGGGAGGCCCGGGGCTTGGGAAGCGCCGAGGCGCCCGCAGACGCACAGACGGTTCCCCCGCCGCAGCTCTCCGCCCCCATGTGCTGGGGCTGGGGCCACTGGCTCCCCACGAGGGCCCTGGGAACACACTTCCGAAAAGGAGCCCACTTGGCGGCCTCTGTGCCCTCGCTGGGCAGCACCACGGCCTGAGCCCCGAGGGGAGGGCGGCCGAGAGCAGCCGGCGAAGCGGCTGGCTGGGGCTCCGCGGAGAAGCCGCCTGCTCGGCCAGGCTCCGGCCGGGACCTCTGCGGTGCCTCCTCCCGCCCAGGCCCTACTAGTGCGAATAAAGCTGACTCGAGGCATCTCCAGAATGGGAAAATCAATGCGTTACGTCCAAATTAGTAACGGCTGAGACATCTATTGCCGTCTCCAGCACACCAGTCCGGCCGACGGCACTGAGCGGGCGCCATCTGCCCAGCATGCCACCAGCTGCGAAGGGGGTTCACAGAGCCGGGTCCCTCCGCTTACCTGCTTTCTTTGATTTTATGATTTGCCAGTGTTCTCTGAAGTGCAAGGTTCAGCCGTTCAAACTGGAAATTGAAAAAAAAAATGTTTCTTGAATTTCCTTACATAGCAATTTGTTAAAAGATACATATTTTCTTTTTCTTCTTTTTTATTTTTTAAGTTTTTCTGAGATAGGATCAAGCTTTGTAGTTCAGGCTGGCTCTGAGTTCACAGGTAGCCCAGGTGAACTCAGCAATCCTCCCGCCTCTGCCTCCTGAGTGCTGGGATGACAGGTGGGAGCCACCACGCCCAGCAAAAGATACATATTTTTAAAATATCATCCTTACAATTTCATATGAAGAGGGAGAAACATTATTACTTGAATGACTAAGTTCACTGAACTGATACTTTGGAAACTTGGAATAATTGTCTACGTTTTTCAAACTTGGGGTGGAACAGTGAGCTCGGACCAAGGAGGGTCGGGCTGTGCGCCAGGCCAGGGCAGAGCCGCGCCGGGCCGTCGGGGCCTCCCGTGGCCCGCGCAGGGAGGGGGCGGGTGACCGCACACGTCACCGCTCTTCTCACACGCTCTCCAGCCAGCAACGCAAGCGCCCTTCCTCCCTGACGTGCCAGCCTGGACATCGCCACCCTCTCCCGCCTCCTCTGCATTGGATCTTCACATTAGTTCCGCCATGCAAATTAATTGAGGATGTCCTTAAACTGAACCTAGGTTTTATCTGAACATGTACTGATTTCCTTTCTTTGAATTAATCGCCCTCACAAAATTGATAGCTTGCCGGGCGTGGTGGCTCACGCCTGTCATCCCAGCACTCGGGAGGCAGAGGCAGGAGGATGGCTGAGTTCGAGGCTTGCCTGGGCTCCATAGTGAGCTCAGGGCCAGCCTTAATTACAAAGCGAGACCCTGTCTCAAAAAAAAAATACTAAAATAAATCAGGTACCTACTCTTGAGGAGTTAGAGGTGGCAAGAGCCATCGAGAGCTTTAGTCGACACTAAAACGCCGGATCTGTGCTGTTGCTCCCATTTCACAGCCAAGGGAGCTGAGGCTAAACCACTGGGCATAAAACATGTCCAGCTGCAAGCCGCTAGGCTTCCGAAGACTAAACACAGTTTAAAACGAGATTTTAAGAGTGTTTGCATACATTTCAAGGAAATATTTTATGTTTATTGTGCTCCTAAAAGTGAGAGAGCAAGTTTTTCTAACATTTCCTTAGCAAAACTTTTATTTTCTTTTTTTTTACAATTTGAAAATACCACTAAGGTGTCTAAAGCACAGCACTGACCTCGGGGAAGATGAGCTTGCAGATACTCTCCGCCAGGGTGTGAAGGGAGACGCGGCCGCGGCTGGTCTTCCTCCGCGGGAGGCTGTCCTGCGCCCGCTGCTCGGGGACGCCCCGGCGCACAGGCGCGCTGGCTGCGCCGCTCCCCGAGCCCCCGGCCGCCGCCTCCTCCGTGGGCTCGCGCGGCGCCTGGCCGGGGCCCGGGCGGGAGAAGGGACACTCCCCGCTGATCTTGAGCTCCTTGAGCTTCGTGCAGAACATGGTGCGGGCTCCCCGCGGCCCCGACTCCTGCGGGCCGGTGGCTGGTGTGGGGCCGAGAGCGGCTGCGGGCGCGGGGCGGGAGAGAAGCGCAGCGCAGGCTCAGGGCGGGCGCGGCCGCGAGTCAAGACCGTTCACTGCCCGACGGAGCCTGCGCGGGACATCCGGAGAGACCTTTAACACACACCTGTTTCACCGGGGCTCAGTATTTTAATGCTTTTCAAATGAAATACTCCCCCTGAAATAGCCTTAGCATGAACTAGCGGCTTCTGTTTTCGTTGCCCATCTGGCCCGGTGTGAACACCCGAGCAGGACAGCGACGAAGCCGGGCCCGAGGCTGCTCTTCCCCAGGCCGCGGACCACGCTCCCCGCGAGGCCGCTTCTAGAGCGTCAGAATCTCACAGACCAGATCCCTCGAAAACATGCAAGGAAAAAATACACAAAGTATATGCTTTCAGATCTGAAACTGATTTTTAGATGAAAACATCCAACGAAAATGATTACTGCAAAATAAAATATTCATCGCTAAAAATAGTAAAATAAATTTAAAATATTACCATAAGAGTAATACATTTTCCAAAACTCCTGGTTGCTAAGATCTCATGGGGTCTGCAGAGATTCCTGGATCCAAGTATCAATGATACTTAAACAAAACAAGAATATCTTGCTGGTCAGAGGCTTCCCTGAAGCCAGTGTCGGGATTATAAATCACTCACACAGTTACAGCACATTTATTGCCAGTTGTGTGACACTGGAACTGACTAGTTTGAACTCAGCTCCTCACTGGTACTAAAAACCGTAATTCAGCCAGGCGTGGTGGCTCAAGCCTGTCATCCCAGCACTCAGGAGGCAGAGGCAGGAGGATTGCTGAGTTTAAGACTTGCCTGGGCTCCATAGTGAGCTCAGGGCCAGGCTGAACTACAAAGTGAGACCCTGTAAAATTAAAAAAAAACAAACATAATTCAGTGGGTCTGCCAGCTATTTCCTGTTCTCAGAAGATTAAAAAGCAGAGCCTAAAGGGTCCACATGTAGTAAGTGCCCACCATACACCTAACACCATGGGAACTCCAGGGCATTTGATCCTTACAGAAGACACATGGCACAGGATTCTTACTGGCCACGATCAAGACAGTCAAGTGTTCAGATCATCTTCCTTCACGGGAAATGCTAGGAAAGAAGAGTGCCAGTATTCAGGCATAGGTGTTCATCCGACTTGTGAATCACTATGTTTATTATTTCCCCCAGTTCATTTAAAGTTAGTTCAATCAGGCTTAGATTCATTTATCTCAAAATATGGTCCACAAGAAAGAACCAGCTTCTCCTGCTCAGTGGCTGGTGGCTGATGAATCATTCAAGATTCAGCTTCATGTTTCAACCTTTCAAACTAGGATTCAACTTTTTTGAATGCTCCTAAGTGGTTTGACTGTTTTCTCAGCACATACAACCAAGAGCCTGTAAACTGTCACAGGGAGTCAATCTAATCAGAAAAAACGAACAATTCAGTTTCTGATCAGGGGCAAATAAGGCAGCTCAGTGCACCTCGGGACACCCTCGGGTGTCGTGAAACATGAGCGAAGCGGACACTCTGGAAGCCGCCAGGAGCTGCGTGGCGTGGGCTTACAGTTACCCTCGCAGCTACGGCCACATGCAATTTATGACTCTTTAAGATGACACGAAGGAAGACCCTCTACTCTGAATAGTAATTCTATTCCACCCAAAGAGAAGGGAGCTCACCGCGTGGGTAGTTACTGAGCTGGCCCCGACTTGACGCTAGAGAGGAGGGTCCTGGTCACAGATCCCGAGCGACGGAACACTAGAAGACTGTCTCCCAACTTCTTCTACAGTCATGACTCAGTATTTTCTACATCTCAGCTTAAAACTCTTATTCATAATTTTTATTATCACGTGCTCATTTCTGTCCTGATTTCAAACCCGTGACCAGTAAAACTGCTCTCTAGAGGCCCCAGCGCTGCGGGCTGCGGTCTTGATCGCTCCGGTAGAGGAGCACACGGCAGCAGCAGGGCGACACAGCCACAGACAAGACGGAAGCGGGCAAAGTGCCCACGGGCGCCTGGTTGTGAAAACCCAGGTGAGTCAACCAGAGCATTTTAATCTAAATGTCATCTGGACAAAAAGACCATAACTACTTTCTCATCTTTTTACTTCTCCTCTCTCGAAAAGTAGCAGCCTATGTGGGCCCATCTTTTGTTGTTGTTGCTGCTGCTGCTGCTGCTGCTGCTGCTGCCGCCGCCACTTAGGACTGAACCCAGGGCATGCTGAGCAAGACCTGCCACTGAGCTATAACCCAGTCCACAACCTGGATTCATACAACGTGAAAGTAAAGGAAGATAGACATTTTCGCTATTTATTTATAGAAGTAATAATACCACTAGTTTAGATTAATGTTCAGGAGGATGGCACAATTTCAGTTAGATAACTATGAGCAAGGTGTGCTGCTTCACCCTGGACCCAGCTTCTGGGAGGCTGAGGGAAAGGATGGCAGGTTCAAGCCCCACCTGCACAATGTCATGCCCTAGCAAGACCCCGTCCCAAGACAAACAGGCAAAAATAATCTAAGGGGAAGTCGTGGATACAGTTCAGTGGTGGAGTGGCCCCAGGTTCAGTCTACATGCTGTAGAAAACAAAGGTTACAACTCACTAGAAGAAAAGATACTCAAAACAAAAAGGAGAGCAATTAAAAATAGAACATGGTAAGTTGACTCTAATAAAACTAAAGAACTGATTCCTAAAATAGGTTATTCTAGTACATCTTAGAATTTTGGTATTGGATTTAGAGTTCTGCTATAAAATAGTTTATTATAAATTCTTTTGTTAAAGTCAATCTCTTATTCCATTTTTACCCTGGTACCCAAACTCTTTAATTTTATCTTCTCATTCAATCCAGCTTCAATAGACATAACTGACTTTGAAACGCTTCCTCTTCCTGTACTGCACATGACTATCACTCCTGGAAAGTAAGATAACACCACATACATACATACATGCATACATACATATAAATATATATATATATTTTTTGAGACAGGGTCTTGCTTTGTAGTTCAAGCTGGCCCTGAGCTCACTATGTAGCCCAGGCAAGCCCTGAACTCAGCAATCCTCCTGCCTCTGCCTCCTGAGTACCGGGATGACAGGCATGAGCCACCACGCCCGACACTGTGGTATGTGGTTACTAGGGACCTTGTGCTTGCTACGCAGATGCCAGAAACACTGCGTTATATTTCCAGCCCTATTTTTTTTTTAACTTAAAAATAGCAATGGGCAGCAAGTTGTACTGACCTCAACACCAGTGATTTGATTGCATTAAGTTGCATATGTGTAAGCAAACAGATGTGCCTTCCTGACCCATTCAACAAATAAAACCGCCCCGGGACAGATTCACCTGGGGCCAACACAGTGTGACCCGTGTGCCCTGGGACCGCCTTCCAGCGATAGATTATATCCTTCCCGTAAACAGTGCAGTTTCTTCAGAGATGGTTGGGACAGCACTGACCCCAGCACACGGCTGACTGCAGACACGGCAGTACTTACAAGGAAACAAGCCAAGTAACAATTTTGGTGGCAAAGCTTTGGCAGGCAGTGGAGACGGATGTTCCCACAAAGGTGGAGAGATGCTTGCTGTCCAAACAGCTGCTTATGCTGAATGTGTCTCCTTTCTTCTGGGGAGTAATAAATTAATAACTAGGACACAGCATTGTTCTTATACGGGAACTCTCCATCATATGAAACCGAAGAGTTAATTAAGCAGGGATACCTCGCTTACTACGCGTAACAAAGTCATGCGGATCTGAGGAAAATGCTTCTTGTACAGCGTCAGGTAATAAACATCAGATTTCAAAATTAGGATGCAGTTGGGAGGGGCAGTGTAGCAAATAAGTCGCCACTGTACAATCAGATAGCTATATCCAGTCTCTAGGAGCAGACCTAGATCCCAGACACAGCCAAATCTAGGAGTAAAAAGGGATGTAAGTGGTTTAAGATCAAATCACAAAGTTTAGATTTGAAAGTATCTCCAAAGAAGGAAGAACCGAACATCAAATTGTTCTGGTGAGGTCAGTATTTGCATATTCCCACACAAACTGTAACAAACATAAGGGAAGCAGGTTACTTTTCAGGCAGACCGAAAACAGAACGTTTCCATTCTTCAAAAACTGAAAAACGTTTTAAATAAAGCTCTGCCAATCAGCCTTTAAAAGGTGTTTCTTTTCACTTTGCAGTAAGAATTACTTTCTCTGTGATACAGCGAGAGGACAAAGCAGTAGAGAAACCGATGAACATGTCCAAGTTCTACAGAACTCTAACTTTAAAAAAAAGGGAAACAAACTTCAGACCCTTCTGTGGCATTTATCTTAGTGGTACCAATTACCTTTTATTGTCGTATTTCTTAAAAGCCTCAGTTTGGGGGCCATGTTGCATTGTTTAAGTCATTTTATTTTTATATCTCCAACTATCCAGCTTTGGATTCCAATGTTACTACAGACTGCTTTTCAAATTCAAAGTTCAAAAGCCCAAACGTGAGAACCTGTGGACTGCTAACGTCCCCGAACTCGGCCGCGCTCCGCCTTCCCTTTCAGCACCCCGACTCCCACGCACCCTCTGACACCACACTGGGTTCCTTCTGCTTTGTTCCTTCTGCCCATCCAATGCCTAGGGACGCCCCGCCAGGCCCAGGCACTCCCCAGACACGGGGGCAAAGCGGCCCGGTGCGGGGGCGCGCGTCGCCGTCCAGGGCCCACCTCGCGGCAGGGGAGATGGGCCAGGAGCCTCACAGCCTGGCCGCCGCGCAGAGCGTCAGGGTGACCAGAGACCCGAGCAGAGCCGCGAAGGAAGTTCCAGAAGGAAGGACACGCGTGGAGACCGAAGCAGACCTAGTCACGCCTGAGAAGCACAGAGCATCTCGAGGGGGCTGGGGAGTGGCGGGAAGGAGGCTTGCTGGGGGCTCCTGCTCCTTTCCGGACCGCCGTGAGGGGAGCAGCTTGCTCGATCCAGATGCTTCCACCCGTCTCTTTCTGTGTTTTTATTTTCCCAACATGGACTGAAACTTCTAAAACGGGGTCAAAGTAGCCTCTCCAACTTTACGTCGGGTTGTTCATGACAAGAAAAAATGGCTAAGACAACCACAGTCACGTAAGCCTCCAAGGACTGCGGGGGCAATCAAGATACCGAGTAATAAATACATTCCTTATGATTTGGGTAATTCACTCATAACTATGCCCAGATTGGGAGTTTTGATAAGGCCTTACAGGCGCTGGGACACTTTAACTCTCCTATGAAAGTATTATTTTGAAAAGTAATTCCTGCCTCTCCCTCAAAAGCAAAGCAAGCTGAGTCCAACGTACATTCGTGGGCACAGCATGCACTTGCCAGCAGTGGGCCTGGGCACGCGGAGCAGTGCGCAGGCGTGTGAAGAAGAGCAGGCGGTGCTTGCGTGTCCCTCCCACACTTGAGCTCGAACTTGTCAGTCTCCTAAGGCAAAGAGGTCGAGGGTGAAGGCAACGGCCATGTCACCTGTAGCACCCAAACGTACCAGGTGTTCCCTCACCGAATGGCACCTGCCCTGCTAACGCTATAGTACCGGACATGAGTATGTTAAATAAGCATGAATTCTTCATTTACATAATCTGGACATGATCCACAGCCTTTTTTGACTGGATAGAGAGGCAATTCTGTGATCTCTTTAAATTTAGTGCACTCTACGGTAAGGAGGTAAATCTAGTAATTAGCGTTTTGTGTTTCTCAGTTTTGAAATTAAAGTGTCTCCATAATGTTCTATAAGTAATTAAAAAGCAAAAGCTTTGAACACACTAATTCTATTCGGATTAAAATATACTCTGGTTCATTAATCACTGAAATATGAACATATGCAATTAATACCTCTTCAAATTAAATATCACTGCTAAATATGGTGGGTTCTGCGGGTCAGGAGGAAATAGAATGTTGTAAATATTCCATTCCTAAAATATATAAAGCAACTTTTCAGTTCCCACTATGATTTTTTCATGATTATATTCTAAAATAATTCATTTCTGAGAGCCATTTTAAAAGATACCTCTTGGAAGCACTTACTATTGTGTGCAAGTTTTTCTTTATTCTTCTTCCGAACCAGGAATCGAACTCAGGACCTTGCATTTGCCAGGCAGGTGCAGCACCACGGAGCTACATTCCCCACCCTTTACTTTTGTGAGTTAAAGAAGAAATGTGACTCCTTTTACTCCATAAAGTCCATTTTGTTTTCATCTATTTTCAAATAAAAATGGATGCATTTCTATAGTGGGAATTGGCTTAGCTGAAGCCGTAAGTGCGAGAATGATGTCAGTATAAACTAGCAATCATGGGACACCCCTCCCCCAGCCTCCCCCAAACTTAATCTGACCACACATCTGGCCTATCATTATTTACTGAGTTTTCCTTCATTGATTCCAGGTCTCCGTATTCAGAATGATCATTACTTTCTTAAAAATATCTTCCCTTAAATTTACCTTCACCTCTTTTCACATAAGTCCAGGTCTACAAAACTCGTGGTCAGTCTTCTCTAGAATTCAGCCCGTCTTCTAACACAAGCTGGACTGGGATTGGGGGTTAGGTCAGTGCTGCCTTCTGAGGATATTCCCGCTCAGTTTGGTTTGCGGCCAGAACTGTGGAGAGAATTAAAGTCGTGAGCGGACATCAGAGAGGCCTCTTCCGGGTCGAGGCAACTGTGCGGGACGCAAAAAGCTGACCCACAACTCCATCTTCTAGAGTCCGTAGATTTGACTGTGACTTCAGTAATGCACCCTGGTAAGGCTTCTACGATGAAAATAAATCCCTGGTTGTTCAACAACTGGCCAGATGAACACATTCCATTGACGTGACATAATGAAGTGGGTGACTGTACTGCCTCCTCTTCTTTTAAATTTTGTTTAGGTGGGAAGGCTGCAGAGTATGCTGTTTTTATCCCTGTGCAACCATGTCCATTAGGAAAACACGCAATGCACATACACACTTGCATATGTACGCTTATTCTTTCTTCTGCAAAGGCGCCTCTTTCGTTGTCTTACAAGTGTGCGTGTATGTCTTGTGTGTGTGTGTGTGTGTGTGTGTGTGTGTGTGCGTGTGCATCTTTAGAGAGTCTGGGTTTGGAAGGGTCAGTTCACAGGGAACTTAGGTCTTATGCGGAGCTCAGGCTGTAGGTACAGAGCGTGTCCTTCGTGTTCCAGCTCCATGACCTTAGTCAAGGTCTTAACCGAATGTCTCCATTTTCTCCATTTGAAAAATAAGAACACCAATAGAAACGATCTCAAGACTTGCACAATTAAACAGAGCCCTATATACATCTCTGTCTGAGAAAAGCACAGGCCCCACCATGCAGTTAGCACACCGTGACCCTCTCTGCCCTACTCGGCGTACGGCTGAGTGGCAACGTGCCCCCAGACAAGCCTCCTAAGTTGGCGGAGCCTGTGCTCAAACCTGTGAAACGATAAGGCAGTGATGCAGTGGGTTTCATTCAGGATTAAAATACACATACAGTGCGTGGCTTTGACTGGCACCCACAAATCCATACTTTCAAAAGGAAATGGAACGTTTAGTCTTGCACTCAGGGTTTAAGCTATTTGTTGCTTCACAAAAGATAAGACGCCTCTTTCCTGGTTCTCTGAGCAACTTCTTGCAGCGAAGATGCCCTTGTCCACATCTAGCTGGTAACTCGAGAGCAGCGCGCACGATGAACGCTCTGGGGCCACAGCCAAGAGTCAGCGCCCTCCACGGACATGACAGTCACTCTGACAGACGCCAGGAAACGGAGTGAACGGTAAGCACATTCACTGTATCTACTCCTGAAGGGCCAATAAGTTCGATGCCTGTGAAACACTCTGTCACACTCATCAAAGCCTACGTAAGCGAATCCTAATATACATCAAGTCCTTGCAACTCTGAAAATAAAGAACAATTTCAAGTTGAATAACATTATTGTATATCAAGAAAGTAAAATCTGCCAGTAGTGTTCCTTTAATTGAATGGCAATATAATAAAGTTTACAGACCAAAGCAAGAAGATTTTATTTCGGTTTTATCCTATATAATCCTCTTAACTGATAATCTCTACATGTCGAGTTCATTTAATAAAATACTAGGATACAAAAACTGGGGTGTAATGCTCATAGACTCTGTTTGTCATCATCGCCATATAAATGAAAAAGTCTTATGCTATTATAGTTCATGCTATTTTCTATAAATCTGCATCAATTCCAATGGGGAAATTAAAAATTTCCTAATGACGGAGCTTGAACAGAAGTTCTGTTTTATCTGATTTTTTTTTGGTCCTAGAAAATTAGATTTGAAAAACGATTACTATTTGTTACGCAAAGTACCTTGTTTTTATTCATTGCTTTTAGAAGTTAACCATTCTCCACACTGATTCAGTGTTGACCTTTCCCTGCGCTTTCTCAACACTTACTTCTATTGTAGAGAGGTTTATTTGACAGGGAGAAAATAGATGCTAATTGCAATGTTCATTTTAGGGCAAGTGTGAAATCACTTGGGATCCGGTTCAGTGGGAGGTGGAGGCCCTGACCCGGGCGGCGGCACTCCCAGGCAGGGGCCACCTGTGGCGCGTCTCTCAGTTAATATTCTGGAAAGTCTGGAGATGATCCTATTTTTAAAAAAAAGCAAAGAAATATCCTCGAATAAAAGACAATAGTGATACTCCTGGTTTTTCTACTCCAACTCAGTACTTTTCCCAAACTGCAAAAGAACACAAACTAGAAAATCATGAAAACTCGACTTGAACGCGCTGTGACGTGGAACCTTGCTAAACTGTATTAAGAAAAATCAGTCAAGAAGCGTAGGCTCGTCGACAGTAAGGCAGGGAAAGCAGAACAAGGGCATCAGGAAAAAAGCGAAGCGTAGGCTGGGCGGGAGCTGGGCCAGAGCCCACGGGACGCAGGGCAGTCACCGCCCTGACGGTGGCCGGCGGCTCCACCAAGCTGCCCGGGAAAAAATGGAACGCGCAGTCGTCCTGCCTCAGCCTCCCGGAGCGCTGGAATTACAGGCACACACCGCCACCGCCCACGTCACAGCCTTATTTTTAAATGCCTCCCTCCTGCCCCCCACGTGGCTCAAAATACAGAAAATGAACGTTACTGTTCACAGGAAACCCAATTTTTCTCTTATTTCAGTATCTGCTACATAAAAGCCGGTGTAGAAACACAGGCAGTCGAGTAACAGTCACTGGGCAGGCTGTGAGATGATTTAGTGCCATCCTCTCCTGCGTGCGCGGCGGGGCGCAGACTTGAGCGGCTGCGGAGGTGAAGAACCGAGAGCAGCGCTCGCACGCCCCGGCCCCTTCTCGGCTTCTGTGGGCGCTTCGGCACCCGGGGCCCGTCTCCACCAACGGCCGCTTCGCCCCGCGTGGCTGGGGAACGAAGCCGGCGGCCGCCGTCCTGGCCGCCTCCACGCAGCTCCTCAGGGCCACGCGCGACCGCTCCGACGGTCGCCTCGAGTCCCGCATCGCCGCCCACAAGGCCTGCGAGCAGCCGCCTCGTCCCCCTGTCTCGGGCTCTCCCCGCAGCCGGCGCCGGCCCAGCCTGCACCCCGGCGGGGGACACGGCACGGCCTGTCCGGCCTGGGACCCGGCGCGCTCGGCTCCTCTGCCGCAATTAACCGCGAGGACAACCGGCGCCGGGAGAGCGAGAACGGGGAGCCGCCGACGCCACGACCCAGTTCCCTTCCCTCGGCTTTTTTTATGTGTAGACAGAAACACACACAGGCACACGGTGCCGACATGCGGAGGACAAAATTGAAAGTTTTTCTGTTGTTAGCATGACTTGTGTGTGTGCGTGTGTGTCTGTGTGGCTGTTTACTTCAAAACGAGATCCCATTCTACATAACAGTAGCTTGCTGAAAAGCTACATAGACTTAGCTTGCCGAAAGTCAACAATGCTTGTGAAATTTCCTACACTCCGTTACGACTTTGCTATGAAATCAGGCCCCCGAGCAGAAAGTCACGCGTGCTTCCCTTGTCGGCTGCTTCAAAAGAAGCCTCTGGCCCATCTGCGCCGCTGACTTTCGACAAATGCAGCTAATGTCAACAGAGCATATCGATGTTATGTGATTAACTCTGAGTAACATACAGGAGGAACAGGCAAGAAATGCCGTAACATACAAGTCCAAAGAAGTCGTCGGCATCTATAAAATACAGTGTACCTTGGAAAGAACTTTTAAAGTGTGTTGTTAATAATTTTTTATCCAATAAAACTTATTCACCTTCTGAAAATGATCATTTTTAGTTACATTCAAAATCCGATACGCAACGCGCACAGACACTTTCAATTTCTTTAAATGGCTACAACAAAAAGGAGAATAGGTCGGAGAAAGAGCTATTAATGTTAATAAGAAATGTCTCCACTGGGCAGTGCCCAGGCCAGGAGGAGCGGGCAGCCCTCCGGGACTCCGTGGAGCGTGGGCCCACTCGTGCGAGTGGCCGTGGCGGGACACAGCCTGACCACAGGCCTCCAGGCAGGAGGAGCCAGCCGGGCCCGCGAGGTCTGACGGAGGCTGTGGGAGGGCGGGAAGGGCGCTCGCTGCTGCTGAGAAGTCACCGGGCTCTGCGGAAAGGCGTGATGGCTTCACGAGGAGAGGTGACAACTAGCACAGTAGGCCCGGGGCACCCATGGCTTAGCTCTTTGCTGCCAGCCCAGCGTCTTGAACACACGCGGCCGTGTACTGGAGTCTTACGCAGCCACACAGAGGAGACTGCAGAGGTGAAGTCAGTGACCTTCACAAGAGGATGCCGGAAAGCCGGGACTCGAGCTCCGACTCGTCGAGGTCAAAGCGCAGCCCTCAGGGAAGGAAGACACCTCCGGCCAGCACTCCGGGGGCACTCGTCTGAGGCCGAAGCGGGACGTCACCCTCAGGACCCAGAAGTAGCCACTAGCAAGCATGCAGGAATGAACAAGAAGTGACCCACGGAGGCCAAGATTGCAAGAGACGAAGACTCAGAGGATACACTGGATTTTTAGATGAGAAAGAAATTTATGACTGATGAGAGAGAAATTTTACTAACAGTAGTGGACTGAATATAAAAAGAAATGAGTTATGTTGAGTATAATGATATGATAATCAAGTACAAACTACATTAAAGCCAATGGACTGAGGGACAACTTTGAAAACAATATCCTGAGGATAGGCGATCTTTCTTTCTCCCCATTTCTACTAATGGCTTCCTCTAAACAGAAAAACTACACAGTGTACAAAGTTCACTCCAACAGCGTCATAGTAAAAGATGTGTTGCTTAATTCACAGAAAAATCACGACACCCCCATGTCAACCGTACGAATGAAAATAACCTGTACACACTACACAACCACAGTCTCAAAAAAATCAATGGAAATTATCACAAAAAACTATAGCAAATATCATACTTAATGGCAAAATGCTGATCATCTAGCCCCTTTGTCAGGAGCCCAGAAAGAGCATCTGTTCTCTCCAAATCTCACCAGCACCAGACTGAAGCTCAGGCAAACTGAGTGCTGCTTTGTGATACAAACACAGCATTATGCAGGCAGGAATTCCAAGTGGTTCCACCAGCAATCACTGGAAAGGACAAGAAAATTCAGCTGGATTTCAGGATCCATAGAAAGTTCACTTCAGTGCTGTACTAACAGCAAATATTAGGAAATAACGATTTCAAAAGCTCACCGTGGTAACGTCAACACGTGTCAAGCACTTAGGAACACATCTAACCAAGGGTTTGTGAGACTGTAAGACTGAATACTCCACACACCGGAGAGACACTAGAGAGATAAATTAGACAAGCTCTGACAGATGGAGATTTCCATCACCTTCAAAATCAGTAAGGTATCAACTTCCCTAAGCAGCACATACAGTCAATATAACCTTGTTCAACTCTTCAGTGGAAATTGAGAAAATCATGGTAAAATTAAACGAACATAGAAGGGAAAGAAAAAATTTGATGGTAAAAAAGGAGAAAACAGACAAAGCTTCTGTATGCAGGAGGGTGGAGGGGTTGAAGGAAGGGGCAGGAGAGTGGGGTAGAATAAGAATCAAGACGTATCATGTACAGCCACAAGCTGTCAGTGAGGAATGTGATCATAATGTGTACCTAAAATACCAACAAACTCAATAAAAAGAAAATCAATGGACACAAAATAGCCAAATCAATATTAAAGAGGATAAACAACAGAGAGGAGCTTAGATTTTTGAAACTTAACATAATACCATAGTAACCAAGAACGTACAGATCTGGGTTCAGTGGCAAGCTCCTATAGTCCCAACAGCTTGGGAGGCTGAGGCAGGAAGTTTAAGACCAGCTTGGACAATGCAGGAAGACTCTGTGTTAAAGTAGGGTGTGTGGTAGAAAGGCATGACACAGAGACAATGCAATCAAAGTCCAAAAACAGATTCACAATAATGTTTTCAGTAATTTTTCAAAATAACCTTCTAGGTGATACAACGTATAAAAGTTCTACAGTTACTAGCACTGGGACAACCGGCTGCCCATGTGCGAAAAGAGAACTTTTACATGCTTCATACTGCACACAGAAATTAATTTTAATGGCTCACAAACTTAAGCATAAAAGGTAAAATTATAAAACCTTTGAAAGACAACATGGGAAATACTTTGTGAGTATGTATGTGTATGTCAAAAATGCTTTAACAGAAACAAATAAAAACAACCAACAAAACAAGAGACATGGCGAATTAAGCCTTAAAAAACTTTTGCTCTTTGGAGGATAGCACTGGCCAAATGACAAGCCGCACACTCAGAGATAACAGTGGTCACACATACATCAGCAAGAACTGGATCCACCTTGTACACGGGCTTACAATTCAATAAGGAAATGGATAATTCAATTTGCAATGAACAGGAGATCTGAACAGACGTTTACTAAAGAAGATATATGGACAGCCAGGGAAAGTCTTTTCATAAACACAGTATCAGTGGTCAGTGGGCAAAAACCATTTGAATCTCTAAAATTCAGAAGTCTGAGACCATCAGGAGTGTCTGGTAAGGTGCAATAATCTGTGTGTGTATTTGTTTATTTATTTATTAATAATGATATGTTGCTGGCAGAAAAATAGTACCTACAGTTTTGAAAACAATGTGGCCGTGTCTTAAAATGCTTAGTATTTCCATTCAGCAATGCCTTTTTTTTACATATTTGCTCAAAACAAAAACATAAATTCAAATATAGATTTGCATGCATATGTTCCCAGCAGCTGGCATGGAAGGCGGTTTAAGCATCTATCGTCACGTGGTGAGTGAGCACTGCCTGGCCATCGGCGTAAGACTCGGGAGATACAGACAGCAAAACGAAGCCATTTCCTCGTCACCGCGCCGAGTGAGCGAGACCCCACGCGGGAGAGGGACTGTAAGAAAAGTGCTGTCATATAAAACCTAGAAACTGTAAACAGATCCGTGAGGGCCGCGAAGTCTCTGCTAGGGAAAGAGAAAGAGAGAGAACAGGTACCAGAAGGACGCAAGAAAACTCCTGGACACGCTGGAGATGGGTCACCTTGCTATGCCGGTGGCCTCCCAGATGTGCACATCTGGCTAAATCTCACGGACGCATAGACACGGGACTTTAGCCATATTACTAAAAAAGAAGAATGCAAAGTTGAGAAATGTTCAGAAAGTTGAGAATGCAAAGAAATCTAAGTGAACTGCCCTCCAAAACATTACAAATCAAAAGGGAGAGGAGCCCCATTGCTCAGTGTGCCCCTGGTGGAGTGGCAGAAAGTGGCAGACTCTGCCACGGAGACAGAGAAGCCAGCGAAGCTTCCGTCTCACTTGTCGCTGTTTCCTGTGCCAGGCGACAGCGCGCCAAGTCTGCCTGCTGGCCTCCGAGTGCGGGCGGCGATCACGCCCTGCGGGAGCCGAGGCCGAGCGCCGAGAGCCCCTCTCTGGTCTGTGAGGCTTCCTTAAGGGCCGACAGCAGCTTGCTGAAGGCTGCGAGTGGGGAGATGAGCCGTGCGGACAGTCTCTGAGACGCCCAAAGCCTGCACGAGCACAGGGCGGCGGCCGCTGAGGGACGGCAGGAAAGGCTCCCAGGGCGCACAGCACCTGAGCCGGAGACAGACTGCAATCAGGAAAAATAGTCTCAGGTGAACTGCATCTTAGACTCTTTACCAGTGTCCCGTGTGTCTGTGTGTGTGTGTGTGTGTGCACGCGCGCGTGTGTGTGTGAGTGTGTGTAAGTGCATGTGTGTGTGTGTGTGCATGCATGTGTGTTCTGTAGAACACAAGGAGTGACACACGGCTCACAAAGAAAAGGAGGAAAAGGAAATATTCAGTCAAAAGAGGAAGCACTTCATAGAAACAGAGTAAGATGTGGTTATCAGATAAAAATGTTAGATGTTATCAGATAAAAAAATTGAAGAAATAGAAACAGAAAAAACACATGAACAAATAATACTAGGAATTTTATATACATATCTGATGACAGCATTAATTCATGAGCCAAAAAAAGCTGGTCAAACCCAACACATGATAAAGACAAAAAAAAATACAAGACAAATCATAATCAGACTTGTGCAATTCAAGAATCAAAATGACAACAAAAGCAAAAAACTTGAAAACAATCCAGGGTTTGTGGGAAGAAACACAGTGAAGAAAGAAAAATAGTATTTCTGACTATGTTCGCATCAAGGTCATTTAAAGTGTAAAAGAAAATGAAACAATAAAACTTTTCGACCTTACACTCTACTAGTATGTCCAACAAAATATCCTTCTAGGAGCAAATGAGGACTACAAACAAATTTCCAAAACATTCCATTTGTAAACAGCACTAATGAAGAGGAATGAAAGCTCATTTGTTTATTTTGACTAAATTTTTATCCAAATGATTTCAAACATACTAATTTGGTTCTTGTTTTAAGCATTGCATTTGGAGACTCACAGACCTTTGAAACCTAATTAAAATACCCGCCATGTATCGGAGTCTAAGCTACAGTCTCCTGTGATTTACATGCAAAACATGACCATTTAGAAGCCATCAGATAAATGTGGATGTGGGTAGAAAATGTGTTTAGCACAGTAATTCAAAGCATAGACCTTCCACGGCGACAACCCTGCTTCCATCCCTGAGTCGGTGCACGGATGGAGACATACTGTCTCCACACCTCCGTTCCCTCATCTGTAGAACGGCGAGGGGAAGCTCCCTTCTTCTCTAAGGAGTAGACTTTGGCGATGCAGATATATTCACACTTAGGCAGCATGAACTGATACCGCCTGGATTTGATTTGAAATCACTGTGGCACCTTAGTGATTGTGGCCCTTCATTGAGACACGGCGGACTGAAAGATGTCGTCAGCAAACTTGGAGATGCCCCAACCCCTCTGCAGACGCCGTGGAACCTGACAGCTCCTAACATTTAGATTCGTTCTGATTAGATGAGTGGTGATTCTAATTAATGGCACATTTTCCTACTGCATGATAAAGTTTGCCACCACTTGGAAAATCTGTAAATTTCCGTGGTCAAGTATTTTCCCAGTGGCCACAGCAGTAGCACCTGCTCGTGACAGTATCCAGCTTGACGCATGAATAAATTAGCCATTCAAAGAACAGCAGGGTAGTAGAAACTACTGGCTAAAGATCTCACTTTCAGGTTAACCTTTAAGAAGTTACCACTTCTCAATGTAATTGCAATTTTAAAATACTATATACTGCAATACGGTTCTTCCTTTTTCACATAGGTACCAATGTAAGCCTGGAGATTTTCTTCATATTCTTTCAACAAAACAACCTGAATTTGATCAATGCTAAAATGTTACTTTTTCATTCAAATAACCAGATGATGTCTGTGGGCACATGCACTGTTCAGGGAGTGCTCACTCTAAGTTTTTAGCCCACTAACCATTTAGTAACAATATTTTCCATAAACACGACGCTAACTCCGTATCTACTGATGGGTCCTCCTCACCAACAGGACTCTGCTTCCCACTGTGGTCTACGCTGTGCTCCAGACCCCACCACATCTGCCCCATTCTGCACCTTTCTTTGTTAGTAACTCTGTCTGTCCTTCCCCTTTGAATCTTTCCTCAGTCCTTCCAACCATTCCTTCCTGTATGCATTCATATGTCCCACATGCTTATGAAGCATTTGTTATCACATCCTAGAAGACAGGGTCTCAAGAACTGAAAACAAGAAATAAGAAAACTGAAACAAGCTCCCTATGCCCTGAAGAGTACTTAAGACAGGGCTTAAGGGGGGCAGAGAGACGGAAACTACACACACAGGGCAGTGAGGTATCATGGCAGCTTGGGATGGGGACACCAAATACACTCATGTTTCCTTGATAATGACTCCTCCAAAACACAAAGTACTTAATTAACCCAGAGGAGTGTAGCGTGCAGCACAGAATCGGGCCCAGAAACATCTGTGGAGGATTCCCAGAGCCTCCTTCTTCATTGTGCCTTCTTACTTTGGGCCAAAATGCAGGCTGTAGAGGAAGAAGTGTGGTGTAAGCAAGAAAAACATCCCGGGACCAGGCAAAATGTGTGCAAAAGACAAAGACACAGAAACCAAAAAGGTCCCATACAGACAGTACCTCTGAAGGGCCTGCGTGGAATGCGGTATTGAAGCCAAACGAGGGTGTCAGTGCAGAGCCGTAGGACTGCACTCGGATGTGGTGTGAGCTGTCAGGTTGGAGGCAGGAGCAGGCAAGCAGCCTTGAGATGTATGATCACGGCCCATTAGCCTTCAACAAGACCAGGTGAGTCGAACAGTCTGAGCCAATGGGCTGTGGCCATGTACAGCTACAGATTAATTTCCACTGAAACAGCTCTGGTGTCCAATTAAAAGAACTAAACTCACATGAACCGGGTCTGATGTAGACAGGCAATCAAGGCCACTGAATGCTGACAAAAAAATGTTCTAACAATTCTCAGGAACGAGGAAAACTCAACAGACAAAGCATGAACAACTTTCCCTTCAGGAACTTTATGGCTTTCTTTGGCCTTTCTCGTCCAGCTTGGGCACCATCCTTCCATACATTCCGCCTACTGGAGTGTCTCATCTACCCTACAGGAGGGGCCTTTCAATTTCCTTCTTTTCTTACTTTAAATGTCTATGTTCATCTGAACAGGTAGCACAGACCTGTAATTTCTGCCACGTGGGAAGCTGAGGCAGGAGGACAAAAAAGGCCAGAATGGGAAATTTACTGAGACTTTTTCTCACTATGAAAAGGGACAGGAGTAAGACCATAGCTCAGTGGTAGAGTGCTCACCTAGTGTGCAAAGGGCCCGGCTTCTTCACCAGCACCATGGGAGGAAAGACTACATCTAAGGGTCAGAAGCCAAACGTCAACACAGTTAACGTCACTTGTGCCCCTAGGTAAACAAGGTTGACCTGTTCTTCCGAATAAAAGTGACCCTGTAGAGCCCTGGAGACACAGTCCCAAAGATCTCCTGAGCCCAAAGGACAGAACCGGAAACAGGATGGGGGCACAGAAGTTGTGTGGAGGGGGCCTGGTGACGCCAGCTTAGAATACGATGAGCCCATAGCTGCGAAGGGAAGAGGAAGAAGAGGAGAAGAAAAAGACAGCCGCTTCACTTGGGATGACTTGCTCAAGAGGGAAAGTACAAACTCTTATCAGGAAGTATTGCAGCTCTCCCACGTGCTACTGCTCAGTGCTTTCAGCACAACACAGCAAGCGCTGAAGGAGCGCTCCGAGCCAGCGCCACAGAGAAGAACCAGAAATAGACACTGTGACATATTAAACGATTATTTGGGGTAGCGTGGACAAGGAGGAATGTTACTTATAATTACTGTCTGCAGATAGTTTAAACACGAAAAAATGGAATTTTGCCTTACAAGTTTCTCCTGAGAAAACTGACTCCTACAAATCACATTTGCAAGTCTTTAGTGCAATCCGGTGAAGGAACAGCTTGTTTCAAACTCTGACTTTTTCAGAATTAACAATTTATTGTGCTTATTCAAATTTCCTTCCATTTTATGTTTATAAACACTTCAAATGCTTCCTTAAGGTTACGGTCACAAATGCACAACTTAGACATTCATATTATATTAATAATATATTGAAAGTTTTGTCCTACGTTTTATTAACCAGTAGTGGCCCCACTGTGTTCAAACTACTCTGTGAAAGTCTTGAAACTGCAGAGACTACCCAGCCCAATGAATATGATGTTATTTCATATACACAATTATATATATTTATATAATTGTTATTATAGTTTAATTCATCTTTTTTTTGCAGTACTGGGGATTGAACTCGGGCCCTTGTGCGTCCAAGGTTGGTGCAGTACCACTTGAGCTAAATTCCCAGGCCCTATTATAGTTTAATTCATAAGTTAAGCACAATATGAGATTAACACATAATAATCATAGGATAGTTTTAGCAATTCTTTGCCATGAAAGATTTTGAAAACTTGGGAATTGTTTAGTCCTGAAATTTTCCATTTGAGAAATTCAGACCACAATTGGCTGTGATTAACTAAAACTGTAGAAACCAAAATAGTGAAGAAGGACAATTGTAAAACACATGCCATTTAACTACCTAGACATTTTGGAAGCTGCTGAGGTTAAACAGATAAAACGCCAGTAAATGGATAACTAGATGACGGTGGACAGACAGACAAACTTCTCTAGTGACAACACAAGAAGTAAAGTCACAGGATCTTCACATTCAAAAGTGGGAGCCCTCAACCCCAAGGTATCCTCTAAACTTTGTGTTTCCTGCCATTTTTATCTGCTGATGGTATTTGGAGGCCAGAAACATGGGATGTGACTAGGTCAGGGGGTCCAGCCCCCTGCATGGAATTCATGCCACAGAACCCAGAGAGCCCTTTGCCGTCTGCACCACAAAGACACAGGGCCCAGCACACATGGGGCCCACCTGCCTTGGCTCTGGACTCCCCAACACCATCTCTGTTGTTTATAATTCCACAGTAATTTGTCAGAACACTTTGAATGAACCAAGACACAAGGAAAAAGAATCCCCCAAAATGTCCTAGATAAGTCTAGAAGTGAATATCAAACTCTAAATACTTTAACCTGGCTTATAATTGTCTAATTAAAATTAAAGCATTAGTCCTAGATCACTTCCCCAAACTCTTAAAAGGCATAAGATGGCTCCATATTGCCTCACAGAGCCGGGAGTCAGTCAACCTAACATCTTGGTCGCGCTGTATTAAATCACTGTCCA
>PVIC010016098.1:18691-34485 GCA_004025085.1 Thryonomys swinderianus | reverse complement strand
GGAAAAGGTCATGATCCTAGCACTCAGGAGGCTGAGGAGGGAGAATCTCCGGGAATATAAGGACTGCTTGGGCTACACAGTGAGCTCAAAGCCAGCCTGGGCTAGAGCAAGACCCTGTCTCAAAAGCCAAGAAAAGAAAGGATGAGCCCCTTTTCTGTGTGCAGCCCCTGAGAGGACCCAATGTCTCTGACCTTCAAGGGCCAGTCTAGCAATCTCCTCAGCCCACTCCAAGCAGTACACGGCCCAAGTCAGAGGCTGGTGGCACCATTTCGAGCAGGAAGATGGGCCCTGCGTTTGGTGTGGGTGGAGAGAAAGAGCCCTGGAGATGTCTCGCATTGGGCTGGCACACTTGGATGTCTCCGATCTTCACCGGACTTGTGGGCTGGCTGGGGTTCTGCAGCTGGGGAGCTGGCAGGATGAGGGTAAAGGGCAGCACCCAAGCACCCTTTTGGCTTTGTTTCCTGTTTGATGAAACAGGGTTAATCATGGTGTCTAATTATGAACACACAGGCTCGCTATGTAGAGAGAGTTTGCTCATGATAAATGTGTGTCTTGGTGGCAAGGCTGAATGTGACAGAGCCTGGCCGTACTGGGATCAGGCTTCAGGAGGGTCACTACTGTCCTTTTGTTGGCAAATTATACCCGCTGACGGAAATATGCCTGTTTCCTCCAAAGTGCTCCCAGAGCGGCCCCAAAACATGTCTTGCGTGCAGGAGGGGCAGCACGCAGTGGTGGCCTGCACGTGGGACCCAGGCCAGGACACGCACCTGAGGAACAACTACACGCTCCGGTGAGTGATGGGCCTCTGTGGGGTCCGCGGTGGTGCTGTGCGGGTGGACAGATTCACTCCGGCCCGGGTGGAGCGGACAGGACGCCTCTTGACGGCCGCGGTGCTCCGGTTACTGCAGAGGGCGTCTGGTCAGCACAGCTGTGTCTGCGGACAGGCTGGCTGGACCGGAACAGTTAACCTGGCAGAAGCAGTGCCAGTCTGACTCTTGCATCTTGGACCTCGGCATCCGCCTCAGCCTCGAACTGCTCAAGTCGAGCTTCACAGCAGAGGTCACAGTCAGGAACTGCCTCGGAAGCTCCTCTTCACTTCCGTCCACATTCACCTTCCTGGACATCGGTAGGTTTCGGTTCAGATCCATCAGAGCCCTCAAAGTTCCTGTGGATAGTGGCTCTCAGAGGAGCCGGCAGACGGTGTGGACAGGGATCGAATCCTCTCTGACACCAGAATGCCCCACAGGCAGGTGGGCACCTCTGGAGACATGAGTGTCCAGACTCTGTGCCCACTGGCCCATGGCGGCCAGTGGCTCCTGGGCCAAGCAGAGTCCTAGGGTTGTGTGGGAGGCTCAGGAACCCCCGGGGCCGAGGCATCCTTTTCCCATGGCTGACCCATGGCTTAGGTGCTCCTTGCTCTGAGAATACTTACCACCTCCACACCCCTGAGCGCATGCAAGTTCATGGTTGACCTAATACGAGGTGTGGTCAAAATAGACAGTGAATGTTTACATTTAAAAACATATTGTAGCCAGGCATTGTGGCTCATGCCTGTAATCCAGCAGTCAGGAGGCAGAGGCAGGAGGATTGCTGAATTCGAGGCTTGCCTGGGCTCCATAGTGAGCTCAGGGCCAGCCTGAACTACAAAGCGAGACCCTGTCTCAAAACAAATAAACAAACATATATTGTAGTAAAAGATGCATTACCACAAATCCCCGTCAGGCTCTTCCCCGTCTCACACACACGCACCCCGTTGTCCTGGCCACCATCTGCGGCAGCTCTGGAGTCCTTTCTCCTGACGGTCTTTCGAAGGTGCGATTCAAGAATATTCAGTGCCCGCTGCCGAGTGCTGTCGGCACAAAGCAGCTCGTGGGAACATGGTGCTGTGTCTTTGCCACCTGCGTCACCAGGGGAGCCGTGTGACTTCTGGCTCCTCCCCACAGTCAGGAAGACCAGAAGAGGGAGACGTTTAGGGTCAGATCAGGACAGGACAGCGGAGCTGAAGACCCTCCAGAGAGAGGCTTCCAGACCTGCCGTGAGGAGCGGCCAGACAACGGGTTGGGTGCCCACAGCCAGAAGGGCATTTGGAGAGGGGCTCGTGGCAGTGTCTCTGATGGTCATAAGATCTGTAAACATAAACATTCACTGGGCTTGTCCATCAGACCCCAGACCACAGTCCCCCGTGAATCAGAGGCCAGCATTCCAGGGCACCCAGGCTCCACCCCTCTGGGTGGCACAGGGTCCCTACCTGTCCCATCATATCCCCACTGCACCTTTGTCCTCGTCCCCACAGGGCCTCTGTCCCCCAGCAGCTAGCCCTCCCTGCTTCCAGCGTCCACGCCCTGGGCCTCCGGGCCTGCACCCTGCTTTAAGTCCCTGGCCAAAGGGGAGCAGACTTGGCTGCAGCTGGGCAGAGCCGCGGCGGTCAGAGAGGTGAGGAGGCCGAAGGACCAGAAACCAGCTCTGGCTGGTCCTGCAGCAGTGTCGCTCGGAGCCTGCATCACACTCTTCCATCTGTCTTGGTTCCAGCAAAGCCGCTTCCTCCCCGTAACCTCACGGTCCAGTTTCCAAATGGGTCCAGCAGCCTCTGCACCCTCCAGTGGACAGACGAGGCCTGGGTGCTGCTCAGCCGGCTCCGGTACCGGCCCAGCGGCAGCAAGTCCTGGAGGATGGTGAGGCTCTCAAGGGAAGGGGCCCGGCAAGCTCACGGGGCGGCCACGCACACTCCTGCCTACTGTAGAAGAAGAATGCAAAGTTGAAGAATGTTTGCCCTGAGGTGGACGTGGTGGCACATCCCTGTCATCCCAGCTCTTGGGAGGCTGAGGCAGGAGGATTCCTGTGCATTTGAGGCCAGCCTGGGCTCCATATGAGACCCTGCCTCAAAAACCAAACTGAAACAGGAATAACAGATAAAGAATATTTGGACTGAAAGTATACACTTGGGATTTAGTGTAAAGTCAAGAAATTTTTTTTTTTTTTTTGAGACAGCATCTCGCTTTGTAGTTCAGGCTGGCTCTGAGCTCACTATGTAGCCCAGGCAAGCCTGGAACCGAGCAATCCTCCTGCCTCTGCCTCACGAGTGCTGGAATTACAGGTGTGAGCCACCATGCCCAGCACTGTGGTATGTGGTATTGATGGCTGGTGGGCGTGAGTCATCACACCCAGCATTGTATGTGGTTACTGGGATCGAACTCAGGGCCTTGCACTTGTGAGGCAGGTGCTGGAACCACTAAGCTAAATCTTCAGCCCCATAGTCAAGAAATATTTTGAGCTCCAATTCTGATATGTTTAAGCCATAGGCTTTTATAAACAAATATAATTTCCTGCAATTTATTTTAGGAAGTAGTTTATTCTGCCTGGCTTTATCCCTGTCCCATTATTATTTTTTTAACATTCTATAAAAACATATGGAAAGAGAAATATTAGGGAATGTCCACAAAAGTTACGTGAAGCTGAATATCCCTAAGAGAAGACTTCCATTTTGATATGACATGAAGTATACATTTTCACAATAGAAATGTGGGATGATGGTACCTTCTATAATTTTATAAGATACAGTGGCTATGTTAGCCTTATAAATCATACATCAGAGATACATAACTAAGGAAAGTTTCCTTCTTTGCCAGCAAGTTCTCTGGCTTGGTGAGGCACAGTCTCACACCATGGCCTCAAACCCATGGCACTTTGGCCACCACCCCTGTGTGCTGGGATGACACAGGCAGCACCATTCACCATTTTGAAATGTCTTTGAAATTTTCTCTTCTCTCTGTTTAAGCATTCCTCCCTGGCTAACTGTGTCCAAGTCAAAACTAATCTTTCAGATTAAAACAATCTCCAGCACAGAAACACCTCTAAGGCTTTCGAAAATTAACAGCTTCAAACTCCACTCATTTCTCTGCTGCCCCACGAGCCCTGGCACCCCGTGCTGGAGGGGAGCAGTTGTGCAGGGTCAGCACCCACCCTGCGCTCTCCTCAAGTGAACCTGTCCTTGGATCTCAGGCGCCTTCTGTCCAGGCAGGCGGTGTCCGTCCCAGGCCGGCTGGGAAGGACAGGGTGGGTGGATGGGTCAGAGCAGTGGGTGGGCGGCTGCTGCTTGGGGGATGGGTCTCCGCTGGCCCGCCCTGTGGGGGGTGCACTGGGTGGGCTGGGCCACTGCACCCCATCCAGGCACCAGGTGACCACGGTGCCCCCAGGACACGCAGACGCTGCATGTGGTTTGAAGGAAGACTTGTCCTGCTCCAGGTTAATGTGACCACTGCCCGGGGAAGACACACGCTGGGTCTGGATCCCTTCACGGAGTACGAATTCCAGGTCTCCTCTAAGCTGCGTCTTTCCGGGGGAGGCTGGAGCCGCTGGAGCGAGTCCCTGTGGGCACGCACGCCAGAAGACAGTATGTGGCCAGGGACAGGGGGACCGAGGGGTGGGGACAGAGTGACCTCCATGGAAGAGAGCCCTACAGTGGCAGTGCTGTGTCCAGAGTGTAAGCACATCCACTTACAGGTGACTTTTATCTGAACACTCAGGAGGCTGAGGCAGAAGGATTCCCAAGCATTCAAGGCCAGTTTGGGCTACATAGAGAGCCCCTGCCTAGCTCTCAAAACAGTTCATACAAGTGATAATTAATCACCTCTCATTTTCCGATAAAATCTTGAAAGCTGTTTTTTGGGGGGGGTCTTTTGTTTTTCCGAGACAGTATTGTTTTGTAGTTTAGGCTGACCCTGAGCTCATTATGTAGCCCAGGCAAGCCTGGAATTCAGCAATCCTCCTGCCTCTGCCTCCCGAGTGCTGAGATTACAGGTGTGCGCCACCACGCCCGGCACTGTGGTATGTGGTATTGATTGCTGGTGGGCCAGCATCGTATGTGGTACCGGGAATCGAACTCAGGACCTTGCACTTGCCAGGCAGGCGCCAGAACCACTGAGCTAAATCTCTGGCCCCCAGGGTTTATTTTTATTATCCTCCTATTGTATCTGGTAAGAATTAAGTACAGACCCTCCTGTTTACAGAGCATGGATAAACTCAGACCAATCAGCCACAGTTTTTGTCCAAGTGCTAGGGAGACAAGGGTGTTTCAGTCGGCCAGTCCGGGCAGGGGGCGAAGGCCAGAGGTCCGATTTGGAGCCCCCACAGCTTCCCCTTCCCAACCCAGAAGGGGCCACCCCAGGGCTTCCTCCCCTCTGGGAACCCTCTGTGGTTCCCACCACCTCCTCCAGTTCTCTCTGAAACCCCTGCTGTGCCCAGAGGTGTGAAGGTTTGTGAGCACCTCCCAAGCCTACCTCTTGTGACCAGGGAGTCTTTCCTGGGCCGCCGCCTGCCTCCCTCCCTTGAGAGCCCATTGGTCACCCTGGCAGCAGGGAGAAGCCGCCTCCAGTGGATGAGGACTGCCAGCCTGGTGCCGCCCACAGGCCGCCCACCCTCCTGAGACACCCTTCTCCCTGAGTGTTTTGGTTTTGGTTTTTGCAGTACTGGGGACTGAACCCAGTACTTTGCATGGTGCTACGTCCTAAGCTCTTTTTAAAACTTTTTAATTTTGAGGTAAGGTCTCACTAAGTCGGGGTTGAACTTCAGTTCCTGCTGCCTCAGCCTCTCAGTGTTAGTATTACAGGATGTACCACCAGGCGCAGCAGAACATTATTCTGTTTGCTTTGTTCGGTTGGTTGGTTCGTTGAGACAACCTCACTGTGTAGCCCAGGCTAACCGCAAACTCAGTGATCCTCCTGCCTCAGCCTCTTGCGTGTTAGGATTACAAGCATGTTCTCCCAGCTCCCAGGCTGCGAGGGGAAGAAAAGGGTTTTAAGAAAAGACTTGGGGACTCAGCAGAAGCTGCCTAGAGAAGAGAGCAGGAAGGGGAAGTGATAGTCACACAAGAAGTCAACCCTCTGGTCTTGGGGGCCTGGCCAGACAGGGATCTTGGCCAGGCCCCCAAGGCCTCTCTGAGGGTCAGGGTCAGAGTCCAGACAGGTGAGAGGTCCCATCAGCTGTGCCTGCTATGCGCTTTCCTCCAGGCCAGCCTTGCTCAGCCTCCCAGACGTTGCTGTGACCCTGGTCCAAGGTTGCAGAGAAAACTGCACCCATTGCGGGGCTCAAGGTTAACCACCTCAAAGAGCGGTGCCTGCCAGGAAAGGTCATTCCAGTGCTTCGGAGGCTGAGGCAGGAGAATCACTGTGAATCCAAGGCCACCCTGAGCTACACAGCGAGGCTTTGTCCCAAAAAAACAAAAATAGGAAAATTCAGAATACCATTGTTTAATAGTAAAAAAGGAGCCACAGGTGGGCAGGCACGGAGCTCACATAGTGCCCCGCCCAGTGCCGGCCGTGACTTGAGTCTCTGCCCTGCAGAGCCCGCGGGGACACCGGACGTCTGGTACCACAGCCAGGTGGAGGCCGGAGCACGGCGGGTCTCCCTGTTCTGGAAGGTTAGTGCACTCCACTCCACGCGCCTCCCTCGGCCGGCGCCCACCCTGCGAGTCCGCTCTGCCGGGGCCCCGTCTCTGCCAGCGCCTGCACGCGAAGGGGCCCGCGGTGACCGCGGACCCGATTCGCCGCTGTCCAGCAGGTGGCCGGTGGGAGGGAGGCGAGGCGCACAGCTCGGCCGGGCAGCGGGTCCCCGCACGGCGCGGGGCTGGGCGCGGGCGGAGCCGGTGGGCGCCGGCCTTCCATTTCTCCGAGGGCCTTTGTTGTACTTCTGAGTCCGCGTTCGCGGGGCGTGACTCCCGCGGCGCAGGCCCAGGAGCGGTGCCTGCACGCAACCCGTCGCTCTGGCCTCCCTGCGGCTACGGCTGCGCCGGCTCCAGCCCGGGCGGGACCGCGGGGCGGGACGGTGTGAGCGCGCCGGGTGTGGCGAGTGCGAGTGTGAGTGTGAGTGTGCGTGTGTGAGCGGGAGCGTGCTCCGAACGCGGCCGCGCCCCCACCGCCCAGCGCGGCCCTTTGCGCGCGGGCCCTCCGCGGCGTCCTGACTGGAGCCGAGCCCGGAGCGCCGAGGGCCGCCGCGGCCGCCTTGGTCCCGCAGCCCCCGCCGCTCCGCCCGGCCCCGATCCGGCCGCCCCGGCCTCGCACGGCGCACTACCCCTCGCGCCCGCCAGAGGGCGCCGAGCGCCCGTGGGGTCCCGCGCCAACCGGCCAGGGAGCCCGCGGGGACAGCGGCCGGACTCTCGGCAAGCTTGTGTTTTCTTGCAGAACCTGAGCTCGGCAGAGGCGCGAGGGAAAATCCTGTACCACCAGGTGGCCCTGCAGGAGGCGACGGGGAGGACAGCGCCGCGGCGGGACGTCACGCGAGGCACCTCCTGGACCGGGGTCGTGCCGGACACCGGCGCCTGGACGGCGGCCGTGTCCGCGGCCAACTCCAAAGGGAGTTCCCGGCCCGCGCTCGTGGCCCTCGGGGACCCATGCGGCACAGGTGCGCCCTGCGCTCCCTCGGGGCAGGAAGGCCCGGCGCACAGGGCTGCGTGCTGGGCATGCTGTGGGCGGACGCCCGAGCACTGTATGAGCGACATCAAAATGAGACCCTGACCTCCGAGCCGATGTGGTCGTGACTGCTCCGGCGAGTTCTGTGTTACACAGTTTACACAGGCACCCGGCTGTCCGGCTGGGAAACTCCCAGCTTAGAGTAGACCCTCACCTGACCATCACGGCCTTTGCCAACCCTGCGCCAGTTCCTTTCTTGGCACCAGGACAAAACGCAGACATGGAAACTGAAAAGGAGGAGGTTACGCCGGCTCTTCCATGTCAGTCCACACACTGCTGCCCACAGCGGGGCAGGGCAGGGAGCTGCTCTGGTGACCTGTGGGGAGCAGCCAGAGGAGGAGCCTGGAGGAGAGGAGCCTTTCCAGGTCTCAGGCCCGGCTGCTCTTTCCTTCCAGACAGCAGGAGGAAGGAGAAACAGAAAGAAGGGGAAGGAGGGCAGAAGCACAAAGTGCCAAGTAAGGTTGATCCCAAGAGTACAGGAAGATGGGTCAGTATCAGAAAAATGTATCAGTATAATTGATCACATTAATACTGACAAAAGCATGATTTTACCACATGTAGAAAAGCAAATTTAAAAAGCTTTGAGGTCTGGGGCACAGCTCAGTGCTAGAACACTTGGTTAACATGCAAAGGCCCTGGGTTCCATCCACGGTACCACTCCCAGGAGTAGGAAGCTTGCCTTCCCTCTCTCTCCCTCCCTCTCCCTCTCCCTCTCCCTCTCCCTCTCCCTCTCCCGCTCTCTCTCTCTCTCTAAGACAGGCTCTCACTTTGTAGTTCAGGCTGGCCCTGAGCTCACCGTGTAGCCCAGGCAAGCCTCAAACTCAGTGATCCTCCTGCCTCTGCCTCCCGAGTGTTGGGATGACAGGTGTGAGCCAGCATGCCTGGAACTGTGGTATTTGGTTACTGGGGATCAAACCAGGGACCTTGCACTTTTTAGGCAGGCGCTGGAACCACTGATCTAAATCTCCAGCCCCATAGAAGCTTTCTTAAATAAATGAGATTCTGAAAAAATAAAAAGGCAAAATATATAAATACATAGTCACACTAGAAAAAAAAGCCAAACAAGTAATGAAGTCAACTTCATAGAAAATCTGAACAATAAAAATAAAACCACAGTTAAATACCATTAAACACATGGGTTAAAAAAAAAAAAAGAAGGAAAGCTAGCTGAGATGGCACATGCCTACAAACCAGGCAGTCAGGAGGCTGAGGCAGGAGGATTGATTGCTGTGAATCCAAGGCTAGCCTGAGCTACATAGTGAGACATCCTCCAAACAAAGAAAATTTGGGGCTGGGGATTTAGCTCAGTGGTTCCAGCGTCTGCCTCATAAGCACAAAGTCCCAAGTTCAATCTCAGGTACCACATATCACATGTGGGCATGATGGCTCACGCTTGTCATCCCAGCACTCGGGAGGCAAAGGCAGAGGATTGCTGAGTTCGAGGGTAGCCTGGGCTACATAGTGCATTCAGGGCTAGCCTGAACTACAAGGCAAGACCCTGTCTCAAAAAACTAAAACAAAACAAAGACAAGTGCTGATGGAGGGAGAATCTTGTTACTTGTGGAAGCATCAGCTAGTGGTTTATGCGTGTATTCAGGTCTGTGGGCACATATTCGTGTATGCAGGCTTGGTTGATTATTGGGATTGTAATTAAAGCAATTATTAGGCTGTGGGAGGAGGAGTTTGTTCAGATTATATGGGGTTTGGATAGTCATGTGATGGGGATTAGTATAATAGTGGGAAAGATAATTTTTAGCATTGTAATAAGTTTAAGTTCTGTACGTAGTGCCATAGGTGTTTGAAATTATCACTAATAGTGCTAGGCCAATTGCAGCTTCGCAGGCAGCAAATACTAATAGAATTGTGGGAATTGTTATGAACGATACGTAGCTGTCTTACTGTGGGCCGATTGAGCCCCGGGCCCACGCGTGCTACACGTGCACTCTACGTCCTTGGCACACCTGGCCGCTCGAGAGGCCTGCCCAGCGTGTAACGTCACACGTGGCTGTGCTCTGAGCATGTGCAGTAGACGCTCCACGCAGGCGCACAGAGCAGAGGTTGGGCTGGGGCGGCTCCTGCAGCCCCTCCGAGACGTCGAGGACAGAGTCGGCGGAGGCCGCGGGCTGGGGAGGAGTCAGTAGCGGCCCTGGACTCCACTGTCCAGGTGCCTCGCGGAAACACGCACGCGCGTGCAGAGTGACGGGTGCGGGTCGCAGTCAGGCCTCGGCCGCCCGCTGACTGTCCCTCTGCCCGCGCAGGGTCGCTGGCTCCCCGCCAGGTCTCTGCGAGCTCCCGCAGCGAGGCCGGCATCAAGGTGACCTGGCAGCCGCCCGAGCACAGAGGCCCCGCCGTGGAGCAGTACGTGGTGGAGTGGACAGCGCTGCCCGGGCCCGGCCCGCGAGCTCCACCGAGCTGGCTGCGGGCACCCCCCTCCAGCCGGTCGGCCGTCATCTCAGGTACCGTCGTCTCCCAGCCCCTGGGCTGCGAGGTCAGTTCTCTCAGGGCCCTGCGGGTGGGGCCCAGAGCCCGCCTGGCTCACTCGGAGCCACAGTGAGGGATGGTGATGTCTGAGGGTCTAGCGGCACAGCACTAGCTTGCCGCTCACATGGCTGAGCCCTGTCCCTAGTATGGCAAGGAAAAGAGGAGGAAAAGAACCCCGATGTGGCAGCACACCCAACAGTCAGGAGGCTGAGGCAGTAAGGTCAAAGCAAGTTTGGAGCCAGCCAGCCTGGAAGGACTACAAAGTGAGTTCAGGGCCAGCCTGGACCACATATTGAGACCCTGTCTCAAAACAGAAAAGTAGAGAATATACCACCTCAGCCACAGGGTGATCCTCCTGCCTCAGCCTCCGGAGTGCTGGGATTATATGTGTGCACCACCATGCCCAGCCAAGTTACTTAACTCTTGTGCCTCAGCATCCTTATTTGGAAAACAAGGACCATGTTGTCCATTCATTGTTATTCTGAGAACTCAGTAATGTTGAAAACATCTTAAATGGTGCCCTATCACTAGGGGGAGACACGTGGGAGTGGGTTAAAGGTGACACAGTTTCATATAAAGCACACAAAACTGTGCAGTAAACTCCTGGGCAGCAGATGCGGCTCCATGGCTGAGGCTTAATTAATGTGCATGAGGCCCTGGGTTTGATCCCAACCCTGGAAAAAGCCTTGAAAGAAGATAAGATTTGGAGCCTTAGTTCCTGTCACAGAGGCCCTGGGACCTGCTGCCTTGGAGCAAGATCACAGTGGCCTCACCTGAGGCCCTGATGCTGGGTGGACCTGGGCGATGTTGCTCTCCCTTCCAGGAAATCTTTGTGGGAATTTAAAGCTGTGTGCTGGCCAGCGTAGTGGGAGGCCCCATCCGCGTGCCCGTGGAAGCCTGAGGCCCACACAAGCGGGGAGACGTGGGGGGAAGAGACAGCTCCACGTCTGGTGGGAATGACCAAGTGGCCCGCCAGACACCAGAGGGCACAGTAGGTCACTGGGGCTCATCCTGGCCTCAGGGTGGGGCGCCCGTCCCGGGCAGGTTGGGAAGCAGAGGGGCCTGGCCAATCATAATCATCTCCTGGGTGTCCTCCTGATGCCTGCAAGTGCCCAGTGGGCATCAGGGAGCAAGAAGAGCCATCGGGGTTGTTCACCTGCAGAAACCCTGCCCAGCATCCTTGAGACAGGCCTCACTAGGAGATAGCCAGGCCGGGCTTGAACTTGGGGTCCTCCGGCCTCAGCTCCCAGAGGGTTTATCTGCTCTTAGCCAGGCATGCCAGTTCGCTGTGTGGAAAGGCACGTTCAGGGCTCAGTGGACCACGTCCTGGAATCAAGGGCTTGTGGCATGGCTGCTCTCTTCACCTTGCGCCTGCGGGGACCGTGGCCCCTGGGCCAGCGCAGGCTGGCCGTCATCACCAAGAGCTCTGGAAGGCTCACCAGTCCCTGGGCTGGTCCAGACTAACCCATTTTCAAGGCAAGAATCCAGGCATGGCCGGCAGCACACACCTGTGGTCCCAGTTCTCTGGGAGGCTGAGGCAGGACAAAGGCAAGTTTAAGACCTGCCTGGGCTTCTTAGCAAACAAAAAGTGAAAACAGGGCTTGGATGTAGCTCAGTGCCCAGGCCCTGGCTTCCACCCCTGCACCACAAGAAGAGAGCAGGAAGCAGCAGCCTCAGGTGGGGACAGAGCCTCCCTGCCGTGACAGAGCGGTTTCCGTGCAGAAAGCATCAGGCCCTACGTGTGTTACGAGATCCGCGTGTTTGCGCTGTCGGGCGACCGAGGCGGGTGCAGCACTGTCCTGGGCGACTCTGAGCACCGAGGTGAGCAGTCGGCCACTGCCCTGGGCTGCCGCCCTGCTGGACCCGGCAGAGAGCCCGACGGACCCATCCGTCCCCTGCAGCCCCGGTAAGCGGCCCGCACATTGAGGCCATCCAGGAGGACAAGGGCGGCTTATACATCTCCTGGAGCCCCAGCCCAGCCCGAGCGCCAGTGGGCTGCGTCCTGCAGCTCCGGATCTACTGGTGGGAACGGGGCTCCAGCGCCCCACCACAGCTCCAGGGTATGTGTGTGTGAGTGTGCGTGCATGTGTATGAGTGTGTGGGAGAGAGGGTAAGAACCCAGCAGGATTCAGCAGCGGGCCAGCCTCTGAGTTTCCAGGCAGCCCAGCCACCAGCCTCACCGTCCCTCAGCAAGCAGCTGGCCCTTTCTGGAGAAGCTACCACCAGGAGGGACAGATGCGTGGGCTCTGGCACCCGGAGCCCAGAGCGGTTTGCTTCTCTCCTGGCCTCGGAAGAGCCGGACAGAGCACCTGATCTCTGTTAGGAAAGATACGATTTTCTTTGTACATAGGTTTTTTTTAGCAGTGCTCTGTATTTTTCTCCCGGAGAAAGAACTTCATGCCTGTATAAGCTTGTATCTGGAATCTTTACACATGCTTGTTCCATCATCCCACTGGGGAGCTTTTCCTGGTAACCTGAGTGGATCTGCTCCCAGCTGGGCGGGGGAGGGGGCATCAACGCACATACAAACAAGAAGGGCTTCTCAGTGTTCCCATTTCAGAGTGAAGCTGTGTGTGTGTGTGTGTGTGTGTGTTGTGTTGAGACAAGGTCTTGCTTTGTAGTTCAGGCTGGCCCTGAGCTCACTGTGTAACTCAGGCAAGCCTCAAACTCACAGCAATCCTCTGTCCCCTGAGTTGCTGGGATGACAGGCGTGAGTCATCACGCCTGGTACTGTGGTATGGGGCTCGAACTTAGGACCTTGCCTTTGCAAGGCAGACACCAGAAGCACTGAGCTAAATCCCTGGACCCTGAAACTATTTTCTGAGATGACGTTCAAGGTCAGCCAGGGCTACAGAGTGAGTTCAAAGCCAGCTTAAACTACATAGCAACACCTTGCTTCCCTGTCATCCCAGCACCTGGGAGGCTGAGTCAGGAGGATTGCAGAGTTTGAGGCCAGCTTGCTACACAGTGAGCTCAAAACCAGCCTGAACTGCCTAGAGAGACCTTTTCTCAAAAAACAAAACAAAACCCTGACCTAGTAAACAGATGATTGATAGATCAATCTGAAGAATTAAGACTATTTTTAAATAGCAGTACAATTTTTTACTTAATGAGTCATTAAAAACTTAGAATGAGTAAAAGCCCACACAGAACATTTTCCTCTGAAAACCACTGTTCTCCTCTCCTGGCTCAGAGGTCCCCTACCGCCCCCCACGGAAGTCCTACCTGCTCACTGGCCTGCGGCGCCCAGCAACCTACGTGCTGTGGATGACAGCGGTGACGGCAGCTGGCGAGGGGCCCCAGGGAAACCAGAGGGAGCTCCGCCTTCAGGGTGAGTGAGCCGCTGTACCCACAGACCCCCTGCCCCACCTGCAGCCTGGTCCTTCTCCAGCACTGGCAGAAGTGCCTCTGCGTGCAGGAGACTGGAGGGTCCTCCTTCCTCCGGCCACCCTGTTTCCCCTCCAGAGTCCACAGCAAACCCCTAAGGACCTGTTCAAATAGCAGGGGCCTCGGGACAGGCCCAGCAACAGCCCTTCCTTTCTTCAGTGCTCTGTGTACCGCAGTGGTAAACGGCCATAAACTAGGCAGTGTAACTAGCATTTACTGTCTTGCAGTCTAGTCCATGCTTATATGGGGGAGTACATGTAGTTCATACTATGCTATGTAGTTCATACTAGTCTTGAATTCATGGAGCTCCTCGTCCCTCAGCCTCCTGAGTGCCAGGATCCCAGACATGCACCACCAGCCTGGCACCAGTTCTTGCCATTTTCCAAGCCTTCCTGAGCACTGTGGGCAGCTGCTATGCTGATCTCAGCTTCCTACTCACATGATTGCCCACACCGTGTCACAAATATCCATGGCAAGTGCTGTGGCTATGAGTCCTATTCCTCTTAGACTCAGCTCCTGGTGGCCCGGTGCCTGGTTAGTGCATGGGACAAGCTGGCTGAGTGGGTAAGACAGCTCCTTGTACGAGGTCTGCCCAGCCTGCCAGGCCTCAGTCACTGTCTCCAGGCCTTCTGCACTCCCAGGCAGGGCTGTGGAAGGTACTGACTGGCTCTAGCTTGCTGTCCCTGACAGGCCGAGCGTGGCCAGCCACTGAAGCCCGCACTGCCTTGCAGAAGGAACCAGCTGGGGTGCTGTCCTAGTCCCGAGCACCTGCATCGCTGTTCTCAGCGTGGGCATCTTCTCCAGGCGCTACTTCCGGCAAAAGTGAGTTGGGCTTTTAAGGCCTCTTGGGAGCTGCCGCTGCCCGTCCTTGGGGGGCATTGGACGTCACTGGGGAGGAGGGCAGTATTCAGGCTTCCTGGTGACAGTCTCAGAGCTCTAGATGTGCATCTGGCCTGGAAATTGCCCACTAGTTTACTCTCAGTATGTTGTAGATATGGACACCAGCATGTTGAAGACACTTACTGAGATCTTGGTCACTGGGACAATATTAGTAGCGGGTACAGTATGCGTCTGGGATCCAGCAGGCAGGAGGCTGAGGCAGGCAGGGCCCCAGCTCCCTGTGCTCATGCGGTGCGTCCACTGTCTCCGCAGGGCCCTGCTGCTGCTGTCCCGGCTCCAGCCGCAGTGGTGCCGCCCTGGGGTCCCGGACCCAGCCAACAGCAGCTTGGCCCGGAGCCTGCCGTGGGAGGAGGTGAGGCGGCAGGTGGCTTGCTCTCCAGTCTGGGTCGGGCTGTCTGGTGCCCCCTGTCCTGAGGATTCAGAACACTCCGTCCTGGCTGTCCTGACTGTGGGCAGCGTCGAGGGCCAGTGCTGCGGGCTGTGAGCGAGGACAAGGCATGGCCCACGACAAGCGGCCATTCTTCCGAGAGGTTGCTGAGGATAGAGGGCCCCGAGCGGCAGCAAACAGCCTGGACAGGACCTGTGTGCCGGGTGCGAGGGAGGTGGGCACGCCAAGGGGCGGTGTGGCGTGGTGTCGGCTGTGGGCATGGCTTAAAAGGAAGCGCTCGCTGTATTTCCATGCTCCCTGGCGTGTCCTTCGAAGGCCCCTACGTTTGTCACGAGTGCCAGCCCCAGCTCCAGCCTGACCCGGCCAGACCCCAGGTGACCAAAGCCTCGTTGGACAGACCAGAAGCAGTGTGACCTTGGCCTGGCTGGAAGCCAGGAGCTGCTGTCCGCAGAGCACAGGGCAGAGGGACAGCAGGCCAGGTGCTGCTTTGGTGAGGGACAGGGTGTTGGCAGGCTCTGGATCTGGTCTGAGTTGAGTGAGAAAGAGAAACCATAGGAAGCCAGGCTGGTGGCATATGCCTAGAAGTCTGGCATCTGGGAGGCTGAGGCAGGAGGGTTGCCTGAGTTCAGCGTCAGGTGGGACTACATGGTGAGACCCTGTCTCAAAAAAAGAAGAAAACAGGCCAAAATTTTAGCTCAGTGGTTCCAGCGCCTGCCTAGCAAGCCCAAGGTCCTGGGTTCAATCCCTGGTAATCACACAAAACAATACCAGGCATGGTAACTCACGCTCACCAGCATCAGTACCACACGCCACAATGCTGGCCAGCCATGGTGGTTCACGTCTGTTATCCTAGCACTCAGGAGGCAGAAGCAGGAGGATTGCTGAGTTTGGGGCTTGTCTGGGCTCCATAGTGACCTCAGGGCCAGCCTGAACTACAAAGCGAGACCCTGTCTCAAAAAAAAGGAAGGAGAGGGCCAGAGGGTTAGCTCAGTGGTTCCGGCGCCTGCCTTGCAAGCGCAAGGTCCTGAGTTCAATCCCTGGTAACCACATACAATGCTGGGTGTGGAGACTCACGCCCACCAGCAATCAATACCACATACCACAGTGCCAGGAGTGGTGGCTCATGCCTGTAATCCCAGCACTCCGGAGGCAGAGACAGGAGGATTGCTGAGTTC
>PVIC010016098.1:0-18591 GCA_004025085.1 Thryonomys swinderianus | reverse complement strand
GTAGTTTTCCTTTTAGAGGTCTTCCACCTCCTTAGCTAGCTTCCTTCCTACGCATTTCATTTTGCTGTTGGGAAAGGCATTCCCCGATTGCTCCCGGGTGAGTTTGCCCTCCCTCCGGGTCACAGGAGAGCTACTGATGCTGTGTTGACCACTGACCTTGACTGAATTTGGTTATCAGTCCCAGGAGTCTTGGTGGAGCTTTGCGCCCTTTTATATAGAGTTTTCTTGTTGCTGAGACAAAACGCCGACACCCTAAATTACAGGAGGGAACTCTGACTCGGTGCTCAGAGTGGAGGTTCCAGTCCATCATCGGCTGGTGCCAGGCCACGTGGTGGGCAGAAGACAGCAAAGCCACAAGGGGAACCACAGCGCTGCTGTCCCTGTCACATGCAGGACCCGCAGGGTGGGAGCCCTTGAGCCAGCACTGCAACACGAATCCACCCATCTGTGTCACACAGGCCAGACCCAGCACCTCAGGACAGCCCCACCTGTGTCCCCATGAGGCTTGGGGGATGTCTAGACACAGCTGGACCAGTGTCACACTGTCTGCACATAGGGACAGTGCGACCTCTTCCTGTGCTGTGTGTCCTTCACTTCTCTCTACTGCGACTCAGGCTGAGCTGAAGTGGTGGGATGTGCTTAGAAACCATCTGCTGGGGACCCTGGGGGTCCCACCTCTGCCTCTGAGACCAGTGTTTGGTCGTCTTGTGGGATCAAGGACTGAACCCAGGGCCTTCACCCCAAGCCACTTCTCGGATCTTTTTTAGTTTCTATTTTAAGACACGATCTCACTAAATTGCTTAAATTCTCCAGGCTGAGTTTGCACTTGGGTTCCTCCTGCCGCAGCCTCCCAGAGGGATGACAGGCATGCCGGCTTTTCTGACCGGGTCACCAGGCTGTCTGTGCCTCCCTTTCCCCAGGAGAGGACACCGCTGCCAGTGGACAGGACGCAGATGGCTGCGTCCCCTCTGGAGGAGCCAGAGCCTCTGATTGTCAGCGAAATCCTGCTTGGTGCGACTGCAATCTGTGGAGCCGCCTGCTACCCCTGCAGGCCTGAGGGGGGACTTGGAGCCCGAGGCCACCTGGCCTGTGTGCACCGGCCGGGACACGGGGGCTGTAGCCCCCCCTCCACAGGGGCTCTGTACAAGGCGCTGGGGGGCCGGGGTGGGGAGCCAGCTCAGGCAGTGACCCTCCCAGGCCCCGATGGCTACCTGCCTGCCAGCCCAGGGGACATGGCCATGCCCAAGTCCCTGCTCCCCGAGCCTGCTCAGGAGCTGGATCCGCAGCCTGTCGCCCTCTCTGTCTTTACGGCCGGGTCCCTCAAGCCGCTTGGCAGCACCTGTGGCCCACAGCTGACCCTGGACCAGCTCCGGATGGGCTGCGACTCCCTGGTGCTCTAGCCGGCAGGCAACAGGGGCCGCCGCAGTCCAGAGCAGGCGCCCACCCTCCAGCCTGTGGATCCTTCCGTGCTTGATGTTGGGACTGAGCCCACCGTGAGCATCTTCAGCGAGCATTGAGCCCCTCAGCCGCCTCCTGCCACATTTTGGCTGAGACAGGAAAGCAACCCAGAGCAGCCTGTCCCTCCGTCAGGTTGCAGGACTCCAGCCTCCGCACCTACAGGGTCTGGCCAACTGAGTGACTGTGTAACAAAAAAGAATGAAACCAGGGGTGGTGGCACACGTCTGTACTCCCAGCACTGGGAAGTTCGAGGCCAGCTTGGGCTCACAGTGAGTTTGAAGCCAGCCTGAACTACAGAGAGGCCCTGCCTCAAAAAGAAAAGAAACCTAAAAAGGGGTTAAGACTACATCCACGAAGTACTGTGGCCTGAGTGGCTCAAACAGTGGCTTCCACCACCTCCACCTGCCACTGCACTGTACCTGCTGCTCTGAGGGCTGCAGCCATGTTGGGACTGCTGCATATCTGTGATCTGCCTTAGATTAACACAAGCAAGGACAGCCGGTCAGGAGCGACCCGCCGATGGCTCACACATCTCGAGGACCCTGTCACTATGTCCACAGGGTGAGGACGCTGAGCAGCCACAGCAGTGGCCCTCACTGGAGGACACAGCACTGTCCTGAAGCGCTGGTCAGCGTCTTCCACCTCAGAGAACACTGTCTCTTAAAGAGCGCATCTTTCCCAGTGTCTTTTTGTGGACTGGTTCTGGTTTCTCTTATTTTCAGACCATCTCAGTGTGTTGTCCAGGCTGACCCTGAAGTCAAAGTGACCCTCCTGCCTCAGCCTGTCCAGTGCTGGGGTGACAGGCATGCAAGAAGCTCCTGGTTTAGACTTAAGGAAGCGAAACCTGACACGTGAGAACATGGCACATGAGAAGCTCCAGCTGTGATGTTTTTACAGGCAGCTCCTGGCACCTGCTTGTCAGTCTCAGAAAAGAATATGTCAGCCAGCTGCTTGTCCTGCCCCCAAGGCCCGCATGGCTGCCAGTCTGACCCACGTGGCTAAGACGCAGTGAAGGTCTTCTTGTCTTCGAGATCAGCTGCGAGGACTTGCAGCGTCCACCACAAAGCTCTGCAGTCAGATGTCAAGGACCGAACCAGCTTGGACCGTTTTATACAGAACTGGGGGACACTGTGGAAAGGAGTACTGGTTCTTCTCTTCAGGGGCTTTTCCTAAGGTCCTCAAATCCAGAGGGGAAGCAGCCAGTCCCCGCAGTGACAGTGCCCACCAGGACGCACGACCCTCAGCCTCCCGTGCCCTCACGCACACACACCAGTGCTTGAGCAGCACGTGTCCACATGGAAACTGGTCAGTCTGTGGGGCTGCGCCCCTAGGCACGATACAGAGGCCCCAGCACCTGGTGCTCTGTCCCCTTTGCTGCAGGCTCCGACGACCCACCCGCCCATCCACCTGTGGAATGGGCACCAGGGCAGAGATCACTGGCGTGTCAGCCGCACCTGAGTGCCCTGCACCGGTCACCTCTCACTGTGCCCGCTGCGGGTAAGGGCTCTGGTCCCTCCGGTAGGGCCAGCAGCAGTGCAAGCTGCCCGCTACTGTGATCCAAGCCACAGGCCTCAACCAGAGGGGACACTCCAGTTTCCAGAGCATGTAGGGTGCCAGGCACATTACTCAAGAACTCACTCTAGTCGGGCGTGGTGGCTCACGCCTGTAATCCCAGCACTCGGGAGGCAGAGGCAGGATTGTTGAGTTCAAGGCTTGCCTGTGCTACATACATAGTGAGCTCAGGGCCAGCCTGAACTACAAAGCAAGACCCTATCTCAAAAAAAAAAAAAAAAACTCACTCTAATTCGACACCTGATCTAGCACCTTGTCCCTCTTCTGAGCACACAATCAAGAAGGTGTAAGTTACTTCACAACTTCCTAGAGGCAGGTGATTTCACTTGTGCAGTTAAAATGGTACTTAGGAAGCCTGTGGCCCAAGTACTGTGCAGGGCAGGGCAGGCCACGGCAGGGCTGGCCATGCCAGTTGACTCCGACCTTTCAGAGCTATGAAGGCCATGCTGAGCACAAGATGTACAGAGCGGGCTGCAGGCCGGGCTCCCTGCTTCCCAGGGTGCTGAGGAATTTGACTATCCTGCCTCAGTGTCCCACGCAGCAGGGATGACAGGCACCTGCCTCCCCGTGGGGCTGAGAGCACACCACCTAAGTACTCCGCAGCATCTACACAGACCCCTGAAGTTCAGCTGGTCCTGTGCAGGCTGTGGCCATCTCCCCGGGGTCCCCAGACGCACCATTGCTATATACTTCACCCTTTTTCACTCATTTCTATATACTGAACCCGAGGGACTGCGGTGGGAAGCCTCACTCTCCGGTGACAGGGCACGGTGTATGGCCAGCACATGGCCAAGCCAAACCGCTGTCCTGGGCTGAGGCCAGGTGTGCAGGCCCTGGGTTTGGCCCCCAAACTGCCAAGAACAAACATCTAGCACCCCAGCCCTGCCCTGGGTTCACCCCCAGGAACGGGCAGGGCGGTGGGGGCACAAGCCACGGCCAGCACAGTTAGGACTCCAGAGGAGGCACCGTCTCACTGACCTGTTCCTACCGGGTGCTGCCTGAGAAGGAAGTGGGCTCTGGGTTTCTGGCCTTTCTTCATTCACATGGGACCAATGGCCCCTCCTCCCCTGAACCTGAGGACCCGCTGACTGGCATTCCCTCCAGGATGATTCAAGTTCAACACAGGATATGTAGACTTTTAACTTTCCATCATGCAACTTTGAGTGCAACCATCTCTAGCCATTAGGAAAATACAATCAGAATGAATCCTTACCTCCCAATCTTCTCCAAAAGCCTTGAATCTATTTAGAGTTCCAGATGTGTGTCCACTGTGATGCCTAATACCAGGGCACATGGAAATCGTTCCTGGCTCCCATCTCCAAATGGTACTCAGCTAACACCACACCCATGACCTCACGGAAGCTGGGCGCCTCGCACCCACGTGTGATGCACGAGGACAGACAGCACTGTCAGACTTGGAAGCCAGTGCGGCTCAGTTTAGTGCTCCCCAATGTGGCAGTTAAGCCTGGTTTATCTCACAAGACCTCACAGAAACCCGAGCATGACATCTTAGAAGAACCCAAATGAGCATTACCTTGGGATGTAAGGTCAGAGACCAGGGCACTCGTGACGATCCATGGGCTACGTGATTGCCTTTATGACTTTTAAGAAGTGAACATGAAAATAAATCTTTATTTTCAGTTATTACCCAATGAAAGTTTGGTTCACAGTTTTAGCTCTTGACACAAAGTGAACTAGGAGGCAAATTCACATCCACCACACAACTAGTGGACCTGCTCCCCGAGGAGCAGCTGTCCCGGAAACCTGTGACAGAGCAGGACGCTGCTCCTGCTGACAGCGAGGAGTTCCTGGGCATCTCTCATGGCAGGTTTCCTACAGTGCGCGGCTCTTTACTCGTGTTCCGGGCTGGATCCCTGCGTCTCGACAGGCGGCTTAAGCGTGTGTACTGCGCTCTTGGGAGGGCCTCAGTCTGAGGGACTGCCCGCGTGAACACTGTGCCTGCCCTGGGCGACAGGGACTTTGTAAATAGAAAACGGTATTCGACGTTAGCACCAGTGTAGGTGCGCTCAGCACCCCAAGGCCCCGACACCAGCCGAGTTTACCCATCACTCAACGCCTTCTTCGCAGCACGGAGACCGCGAGGTCCTGGGGACACATCCAGCGCAGGCTGCGGCTCTGACCACGTGAGAATACCAGTCAGCCAAGTATAGACGTACTGAAGATTAGGGTCGCTGATACTTTTTAAAACTGGAAGTCACTAGAGGTAGAAAATTTCTGACAACTCAATGACAGAAGTGGTAAAACTTTTGAAATAATCTCTTCCCCATTTAATCAATGAATATGGCAGAATGGAAAAAAAGCTGAGCAACCCAGTTTGCTGACGTTCTCAAGTGGGTTTAGTAAGGTACTGCTCCTTCTGCAGGCACCAGCGCGGCCTCACTCCAACGCTCCCCTTCGGTGGACCCAACACCCTCAGCTGAGACCAACCGACGACAAAACAGGAATAGTAGATCTGTGGCTTCTTGTATGGATGGTGCTGCTGTTGCAACCTTATAAAGTAAAGCTGTCTGCTTCCCAAATCCCAAAAACCTAGCATCTGTCTGCCTCTCCGTACTAATCAGGCCCCTTTGGTTTCTGCAGAGCAAGGTGGAAGGGGTGTGGACTATGGAGGTTTTCCTTCTGATCTGGGGACTCTTCACACACAAACCACACCTAAGGCGGATACTTACTGTACAGAAGTTTAAATGTTCCACACCAGCCAATCCACTTATGCTACCCACTGTGCTGGAGGGGAGAAATGCACACCCACAGAACTACTTCACAGGGCGGATGTGTCTGCCAGCACTAAGTAGCTCAAACAACTGCTACAGTAAGTGTCTAGTTCGGCTTTTAAGGAGGGAAAATCACACAGTTCGAAGTGAGTACAGTGGAACTCATCACCCAGGCAGAATCTGACCCTAAGGAACCATGCAGGACAGCGAGGGTTAATAAACAGTGTGCTTTGATTTGTTCAAGTACTGGTATTTCTGTATATAAAGATTTAGCATATATAACAGCTATCATGAGAAGTGAAAAAGATTTTTCCCCAAAAATTAAAGTATTAAAACTAAGTTAAAATACATAAAGTAGTTAGTATTCCACACAGCATAAAACCTGACAAACCAAAATTGACAAATCCCAGTTGAGACTATGTGTGAAAATGCAAAGCAGGTTTTAAAACCAATAGTATATTCAATATTTAAAACCAGTTTGTAATTGGAGGAACACCTAAATCCTTAATTAAAAAACACAAATGAAGTGAAAGCTTTTAAACTGGTACACACTGTTCACACCTATATTTCAAGTTTGGAAATGCATATATGCAAGCAGCAATACAAAAGTATTCATGAAGAATGCATAATCTCTGAAAATTATGAAAACATCCCTGCTACCAATACATTTCTAAATACAAAACTGACTACCATATTTGTTACTTCTGTGTAGCGAGAGAAGTTCATTTTCAAAACAGATAAAATTCAGTCTTTAGGTGTGAATGGTATGAATGACAGTCTTTTTTTTTTTCTTTTTTAAATTTCTTAGTTGTTTGGGATCCTTAAGCATGCACAAAGCTTTGAACAAGAGGGTCCACCGAGGAACCAGGGCTGTCTCGGGGCATCCAGTTAGGCCAGAGCTGGGAAGGCCTCTGGGTCATCCACATCCGGGGCAGAAGCACTCGACTGGAAGAGAACAAAGCAGCATGAGCTGGGTTCGCACTCCGGACCCGCTACAGCGCTGCAGCTCAGGGCCCAGCAAAGCCTTCACTCCACAGGTGAAGTCACCAGTGGAGCCGCACTGGGCTCCCTCCCAGGGCAGGGCTGTTTCTACTAGGACAGTCAGGCCCCTTGCCAATGCCAGGTGCAGTTTAGTTTTCTAATAAATCACACAAGGAGAGTCACAGGGGATTTCTTTTTGCAATCTTATACTTTTTCAACTTTGAAATAAGAATGACATTAATGTGTAAACAAATCAAGACAAGTAACAGATAAAACGTGTAAACAAATCAAGACAAGTAACAGATAAAATTGTTGCAGAAAGGTACAAGTGATGACATTAAACAATGTACCAAAAAGGCCCATATTCACATGAGGAAGAAAAATAACATCACACTGTCACCTATGGCAATAAAACCTGCAGTAGCACTGTCATTACAAATGAACCACTGGCAGGCTGGGTCGAGGGCATTTGGAATTCAACAGGACATCATGCCTGTCTACAAGATGGACTGCTAAAAAGTTGTCAAGTACTCTGGCATATGACAGGTTTGAGCTCAAATCTATCATTTCTTAGGTGTCTATTATTTCACTAAGAGCCAGGCATCATGGTGCACACCTGTAATCCCAGCACTTGGGAAGCTGAGGCAGGAGGTAGGTGTGCTACAAGCTTGAGGTCACTCTGGACTATATTGTGAGTTTGAGACCAGCCTGAACTACAAAATATAACAGTACAAGTAAATTCCCAACAAACTAAAAAATATTTAGTAGGAACTCTCTTTTTTGCCATTAGAGATAGAAACTAGGACAAAATAAACCCAGACCTCAAAATAGTTTAGAAATAAATAAAACATGACATCTTATGACCAGTGTCATAGTGACTTATTGCACGGACACACGAGCTATTAGGCTGAAATACAGAAGGCAGGAAGGACCCCCCCCAAAGTACAGCCAACGGCCTTGCCCTTTTGGCAAGCCTCAGCAAATGCCAATATATAGGTATATAACCTCATCCCTATTCCTTGATTTTCTCATCTGAAAAACAAAGGTATCGCCACAGTAACCAAGAGCTAAAATATAGCTTCTTCAGAGACTGAGGGGCAAACCATCCCCTCTGTACTACAGAGCTCCATTCCAGGGCCCGCCTCTGCATTATTCTCAAACACACTCTCACTAAACTGCCCAAGAGAACTTGAACTTGAGATCCTTCTGCCTCAGCCTGCCCCAATGCTGGAATTAAGATATGTGCCACTGTGACCAGCCTACAATCCAATTTCTTTTTTTTTTTTGCTTTTTGAGACAGGGTCTCGCTTTGTAGTTCAGGCTGGCCCTGAGCTCACTATGGTGCCCAGGCAAGCTGCTGCGAACTCAGCAATCCTCCTGTCTCTGCCTCCCGAGTGCTGGGATTACAGGCGTGAGCCACCACGTCCGGCATTGTGGTATTCGGTGTTGATTGCTGGTGGGCATGTCTCCATGCCCAGCATTATATGTGGTTACCGGGAATTGAACTCAGGACCTTGTGCTTGCGAGGCAAGCGCCGGAACCACTGAGCTAACCCTCCGGCCCTACAATCCAATTTCTTAAAGACAGATGTGTTTTTTCCCACTTCTATTTCTTAAGTCCTAGAAATAGTCTCTCAATTATGTAAAGGAGCAAAGAGCTTTCGAGTTACCTTGTCAGTCCTGCTGCCGCGGTTTGGGCGCCCTCCACGCCCACGCCCGCCTCGTCCTCCCCTGCCACCCCGCCCTGGGCGGCCAAGGTCTCCAAAGTTGATCTCCAGCTGAGACGTGATATCATTTGCGGGCTTTCGGAAGTGATGGTCCATCACAGAGTCCTCGGCATGAGCCTGGAACGGCAATGGGGTCAGTGAGTGTCCCAGGCACCATCATATGTGGTGTTCCGCAGGCGCCAGCCAGCTGGGGGTGGGGCCTCCTGCACCACGCCTCCCTCCTCTACTCTGACTCAGGTGACACCGGTGACTCTTGGTTAGGTGTCCACTAGCCCTAGGCCAGGTCACCATAGTAGGTCTGTGTGCGCACGCTGTGTACACACTGCAACCACAACTCAGAAAGACGGCACGCACTGGTGCCTTGGGTCTCGTTCAAGTGCAGGCAGGACACTGCCTGTCTGAGAACTGACATGGTGCTGAAAACCCTCGGACCTAAATCAGGCAATCAGCCATTATAGTACACAACCCCCACAATCCTTAGCACTCAGATACAGGGTGCAAGTGCTGCTGTTCTGCATTACCGGAGAGCCAGACTTCCCACCACGGAGGAGCCAGGGAAAGCTGTGCACAAATACACTGCACTAAGGTGGACCCAGAAACTTCCTGCAGTGATAGCAGGTCTGCAAAGTACAGACCTGCACATGGAGGTCACATGCTGTCTGCTGGGTGAGGGCGTTAAAGAAGGGCCACGTTCTTGGTCTCTGGTTCGCTCATACACTGTGCAGTCAATTTTCCCTCCTCTTGCTCAAGTACAGCCCCCATTTCTGAAGGGACAAGAGTACTGGGACCACGACTGCCCATCAGAAGCACACGTCTCATATGCACCCTCATCTTCAACCAAAGCCCACATTAATCAAGCCCACTCTGTGCCATGCCAAATTCAAAAGCAACAGGTAATTCCACTAGTCTTTCTAATATGTGGTAAGTATAACTCCACAAAACCTGTAACAAATTAAGAATTGATTACTGTATCATCTTTTACAATGCTTGTTATTTCCAAGCAATCACATCAATCCATTAATTAGGTCTTAGCAAATTTCTAGAGCACAGAAACAAAGCCCAAGCTGCTAAGACAACAACACCCAGAGGCTTTTGCTATGAACAGGGAAACTCTAGTAAGGCACACTTAAGGCCAACTACAAAGCACACGGCTTCTTTGAGGTACAGCCAGAGGGTGCTAATGGAGGACAAGAGGTCTGAGGCAGCTGCCGTGAGCATAGACATTGGGGTCGCCAGTTCTAAAGCTATGATTCTTTTTTCCTCCAAGTACCTCCATCTGCAGCACAGACCGTTAGTGTCATAAACAGCCCACCTGAAAGCTTCAGTATAAATAACCAGGGCCAGCAAGGCCCAACTGAAACAAGCACCACACCGACTACGGGGCCCACATGGGATGGGGCCTGGCGACCAATGTGCTCTAGTTTCACAGTTCTGCATAACCAACTCCGGATCTTGTCATTTACAAAAAAGTCTGAACACATGTTACCTTGTATGTTTCTCCCTCTTATGTACAGGGACACACCCTAAAACCCCAGAGCCTGACCCCAGGGCCAAATCCCAAATGTGCCTGGGCCTGGGGCAGGTGGCACACACGGCATGGACACACTGCAGAGGGGTATGCACAGCCCAGAGGGCCGAGTACGAGCAGGACACGAGACCACTTCACATACTTGAGTGCTGTGTACTTACATAGTATGAATTAGACAAAATTCCCATTTGATGTTTTTGACTATAAAAGCAGCAAACCAAAGTGCAGAAATGAAACCACATTGAAGGGGTACTAGTTCTGAAAAGCTCAGTGTAGAATATTGAAAACTAACCCAATGTCTATCAAATGCACAGAGAATTCCAAGTGTTAGTTTAATATCTGTCGTATTATAATTTTATGGCAACAATGCAATCGGAACCCAAGAAAGTTACAAATAACTCTCTTCAAGCAGTATGCATAAGTCATTTTCACACTAACCCAGGCAGTTTAATAACTTCAAACAGATAATCTTCCCAACATGAACTTTACTGGGTTCCCGAGGATTCTATACTCTCACACACAGAATTTTATGTGGAAAACTGAAGGGGGGGCACAGTATTCTAATTAAAGTTTTTCTGTCACATTCAACACTAATGTCCTCTTTCCTGTTTTTATGGAGTACATATTATGAATTATCTTTTCTGAACTGAGAAAAACATTCAGGTCTCTTTTAGTCTCAACTTTAGTTTTCCATGTCTGTCCCACAGCCATTTTCACTTAGTAAACTAGAACATATCAAAATCCTAGCCAGGGCGACACAGAGGCCCAGGGCGAAGCATGCACTCAGTGAGCCTGCAGCCCAGCATTTGACCGCAGCACTGGAAAGAAAATCATGCCACATCTTTTTATTACATGATGCCTTCTTCACATTTCATCAGATTCCACATTTCCAACTAAAGGACACCAGAAGGCTAACAGACTATACTTATTGACATCACCAACATCTGCTGGGTCCTCACCACGACACGTGGGGTGTGTGGGCAGCCAGTTTAAAAGGCAGATCCTAAAGGGAGCCACTTTTACTTTAAGTTAAACCATACAAAAATACCAGCACTTCAATCTAATGCAACAGTCTTGTAATGGTTCCCAGTAAGGTTAAGATTTTTAAGTAATCTAACCACTTTTAGGAATAACTACTTTTCTAAAAAATAATGCAATGTATCATCAAATAATAGTTTTTCAGGAAAAAGGATCCTACTATATTGAACATAATTACAGACTAATCAAAGGGTAAAACTTCTTACACTATGTATTAATAGTTTATTGTTCTTTTAAATCATGTTATTGTCTCAAATGATCCAACATAAAGCTTTTTTTTTGGTGGTGGTGGTGCCGCTATTGGGAACCAAACCCAGAACCTGAGTGAAGAACAACATCCCAACTCCTTTTTTGAAATGATATCCTGCTAAGTCTTCCAGGCTACACTCAAACTTGCAATTCTTCTGCCTCAGCTTCCTGGAGTCTTGGGATAACAGGTGTGCTCTACTATACCTAAGCTTTGTTTTTTCATATTGCATATATCTGTATGAAATTCAGAAAGAATTATAAGAGAAAGCTCCTATCCAAACATTCTAAAAATTTTCCAACATCACAAATCTTAGTTTTACCTCTTCGCTCTTTGATTTATGAAGAACAAATCCCTTCTTCCACTGCCCATCAGCACCTTCATTTGGTTTTCGGATATTAAATTCTACTTTTGCCCGGTCTTTATTTTGGATCGCCTTCCACTCATCCAAAGTCATCTCTTTTGGACCCTCTTCCTTAACCTCTTCAACTTCGTTCTCTCTGCAAAAAGATATTTAATATTAAATCTGGCAAATGTTTAATATTTAATCTAGTGAACCCTTTGCTGTAATTTGTATAAAAAGTTTGAACAAGGAAATTCATTTTGTCTCGTTAAAACCTCAGGGAAAGATGACCCAGGCTGGGTTTGGGCTTCCGGTATAGTCCAAAGGACACTATGGTGCATTTGGACCCAAGACTCAGCCTTCCTAAGCCAAGTTCAGACTGACCAAGAGCCTGAAGCTGAGAAAACGACTACTGATCAGTGATACCAACTTCAAATGGCCTCATACACTTCCTTGCAAACACACTGAAACCCTCTGCCAGCTTCACCTGAAAACCCAACCTTCACTCCAACATGCAGTCAGCCACATGGGAAGGCAAGAGCCAGACACCTGACTCCACACCAGGAAAAGCTGCTCTGCTCGCTTTTATTCCAAGGACCCACAGTCCTCAAAGCAAAGCAAAATAAAAGCTGAATTTCTACAAATTCTATGACCCAACTTTGAGAACAACCCATACAGAGGCTGCAGCAGTAACCCAACTGTCAAGCTTCACTACTCAATACCAAGGCTTCACTACTCAATACCAAGTTATAATCTGACAGGTTGTAATGGTTTTACTAAACTTTCTTCCCTTAACAGACACAAACCACAGGCCCAGGAAGCCATTATTTTAATGTGAAATACCATTGTTACCAAACAAGTCACTTGCTATTCTGGGAGCTCCACTGACTTCCAAAGATAGCAGAGGATTTAGTTGAGCTCCAGGGCTCAAATATCCCCTCACATTGGCCTTTGTCTGACAAACTATCTACAACTTCCTAGAGCAAGTTTACTTGGAATCTTGGGTGTGGAATCCAACTCCGTAGGGCTCACAGATTCAGCTCTAGTAACTCATCAACTTCAGTATGGATGATGAGCAGAACTTAGCTTACCTCTGCTCTGTCAAAAAGCAAGAAGCTGGGTGTGGTGGCTCACCTCATGCCTGTCATCCCAGCACTTGGGAGGCAGAGGCAGGGGACTGCTGTGTGTTTGAAGCTTGCCTGGGTTACACAGTGAGTTCAGGGTCAGCCTTAACTACAAAGTGAGACCCAGTCTCAAAAAACAAAAAAACAGAACAGAGGCAAAGCACCTACTGCTACAGGGTCACACTGCAACAAGACAGAAGCTCTGGAAACTATGTGAGTTAAACTGTACTTATACATTAATAAGATCCAATACTATAGGTTTGGTGTCTCCTCTACTCCAAGATGAGGGAAGAATGAACATCTCTGATGTGATCAGTAATAGCTTCTTTCGGTCAATTATCATCAATTTCATTCCTGCGTCCTTAGGTAAGATTTGCCTCCAATCTCCTATTAATGCAATTCTTTCTGGAAAACAATTATAATCTTTACAGATTATCCTGAAAGTGATTCAAACTAGATTGTTTATGGGCTTGGGATGTAGCTCAGTGTTGAGGCGCCTGCTTGACAAACACAAGGTCTTGAGTTCGATCGCCAGTATAAAATATCCCAGAAAAACAAACTATAAACTGCCTCTGCTGTTTTTTTTAAAATGAGTGGCTGAACATCATGGGATACTTCATGTTACAAAGGAATCATCTAATTTGAAAGTTCTAGTTTCACTGTTTACCACACAAAATTATGACTACACGTAGCTTTGTGCCTAATACCTCTGCCTAATGAATCTACTTCCTTCTTTCACTAGTAAATGGTTCTTCCTTATGTCAGCCAACCAGCCCAGCTGCCCCCTCTCATAAACAGTGGTTCACCCTAAGAATAATGCTTCCCAGAAAAAAGGAAAAGTTCAGAAAAGGCACCCCACACACTGAAATGGTTATAGACCGCCTGAAGATCACTGCTTTCCTTACAAAGACCACAAGGACACAGGACAGAACAGAGGACTCGGACAAAAGGACACACTGGAAAAGAGCAGCCTCTTCAATACAGACTGCTGGAACACTGCACATTCCATGTAAGAGAATGAAACTAGGTCTCTATCGCTCACTAGAGGAAAACTTATTTCAAGGGATATAGGTCCTAACTCAAAAAAATGCTCAGGGAGTGGGTAGGTGACTACTGCATGATAGAAACTCTACTTGCGTTTCTAAAAAAATAACCCAAACCTACCAACAAGGCCAGGAGTGGGTGCCAGTGCCCGTGCCCATGCAAGGCTGCAACACCAGGACCCCAGTTCAGCAGTAGTACACGGTTCAATTCCCCTGTATTGAAAAGCAAAACACAAGACCAAAAATACACCTGTCTCACAACTAGAAATGAAGTCCCATAGGACTCAGCAGCCCCACAATAGCCAAGACATGGGACCAGTCCAGTCCATGTGTTCACCCACAGAAGAGCAGGACAGACATGTCCATGCAGTGGACCACAGCCCAGGATGGAGAGCAGATGGCTTTTCACAGCAGCACTGGGGGGATTGGAGGATGTTCTGCCACATGCTAGGCACAGAAATGCAAAGCCCAAATGTTCTCACTCATACGCAGAAGCTAAAACTGTCACCTCAGAACCAAGAGGACTGTTCTCTGCGGCCAGGGAAGTGGTAAGAGAAGGAGAGGGACTGGCCACAGTGGAGCGCGCTGATGCTCCACACCAGAGCAACTGTGGTCACAAGTGCCCCGAGTCCCAGACCCTGCAGGCAACACTAACAGACAGGACTGGCCGCAGCTCCTCCTAGGCCCCCAACTTCAGAGGCACAGGCTTACTCCTCCCAGGTGGGCGTCTGTTCTGAGATGCAGTCTTGCTTGGCAGCCCAGCAGGCTCACGATCAGTCACAGGCGAGTCACCACGCCTGACTTTAGTCCTAGACAGCCCTGACCCTTGAAAACATAGAAAGTTCAAAATCAAGTCTTCAACCTGAACTCAGGAACAAACATTAAGAAACCACTGAAGTAGTGACAATCCCATCTTCACTCTCTAGACACATTTTAGAGCAGACCAGTGACACTATAGTCCACACTCTGATAGGCTGGAACTTGGAGGCATGGAGATAGAACTCAGGACCTTGAGCTTGCCAGATAGGCACTGTGCTACTGAACTACATCCCCAGCCCTGAGATGAAACTAATTTTACCTTTTTGAGACTGGGTCTCGCTTTGTAGTTCAGGCTGGCCTTGAGTTCACTATGTAGCCCAAGCAAGCCTTAAACTCACAGCAATCCTCCTGCCTCCTTAGTGCTGGGATTACAGGTGAGCCACCACATCCTGGCCCTGATGAAACTTAATGTTTTTGTTTTGTTTTGTTTTTTGAGACAGGGTCTCACTTTGTAGTTCAGGCCGGTCCTGAGCTTACCATGTAGCTCAGGCAAACCTCAAGCTCAGCAATCCTCCTGCCTCTGCCTCCCGAGTGCTGGGATTACAGGTATGAGCCACCACGCCTGGCTCTGTGGGGTGGAGTACTGATTGCTGGTGGGTGTGAGTCAATACACACAATATCGTATCATTGTATGTGGTTGGGGGGATCGAACCAGAGACCTTGCACTTGCTAAGCAGGCGGCGGAACCACTGAGCTAAATCTCCGGCCCCCAATGAAACCAATTTTAAAAGAGTTCTGGGGACAGAGATTTAGCTCAGTGGTTCCAGTGCCTGCCTAGCAAGCGCAAGGTCCTGAGTTTGGTCCTGGGAACCACATACAACAATACCAGGCGTGATGACTCACTCACCAGCAAACACTACCACACACCACAATGCCAGGTGTAATTCCAGCACTCAGGAGGCAGAGGCAGGAGGACTGCTGAGTTGGAGGCTTCTCTGGACTATACATTGAGCTCAGGGCCAGCCTGAACTACAAAGCGAGATGCTGTCTCAAAAAAAAAAAAGAAAAATTTAAAAAAATAAAATAAAACCGGTTCCTATTCCCTAGCTTAACTACCTAGTTTTCCTTCATGGAACTGAAAATTGAAGTCCTATAGTACTCCTCCTCCCAACCAGCCAGTCTCCCGGCAGAGCAGATTGCCACCCACTGTCACCCAGCTAGGGGGCACGTGTAGGTCCCACTCCGCAATCTGGAGTCAGCTCTGCAACTAGAGCCACAGGTTCCACTTGACACACAAACGACTCCCTAACCTTTCAGGAGATGACAGCAGTGTATGAGCAACGCTGAGCACCATTTTCAAACCGTGTGCTCCACACATGTACAGCACCCTTCTGATGACTTCCAGAGGCTGAGGGGACAACTCAAACCTTGCCTGTCCAGAGCCACCCTGGCCCGAGCAGGAGCAAACCCAGCCTTCTTGACGTGGAAGCAGCACCACGCACGGTGCCACTTACTTATTTTCAGTGTCTGCCACGGGGTGCTCTTCACCTTCAGGCGTTTCCTCAGTCACATTTGATTGATCCAAGTCACTGCAATTATAAGACAGTGGTTTCTGAATGTATCTGGGGGACTCTCTAAGGAAAGAAAGAAAAAGAGAGGTGTCCAGGTCCATTTAAAGGGAGCTCAACAGTTGTTCACACAAAAACAACGACTCTCACATACTTTAAATTTTCCTACTGAATTTACCCCCCACCTCTACAAGAAAACAAGACATTTTAAGCCACTGGCTAGTTCATGCACACACTTCAAAACAAAGGGCCCAGCTTATCAAATCCCACAGACTGGAACGCAGTTAGACTACAACCGCTGAAGCCACGTAGGCACCACAACGTTGTTACTTCAGTGCAGAGAAGTCACTTCAGAAAAATCACTGCTTCCTTCCCCACCAACACCCGGCTTACACTAGTGCCACAGCACATGGTCCCACCCAGGGACAGGAGCTCTGAGGTAAGAGCATCCATTCCGGACTCCAACAAAATTAAACAGGAGTCGGCAGGGCTTCCCTAAAGCACAGCATCCATTTACTAGAATTATGTATCTAAGAATACAGAATACCAACGTTAATTCATCTTTGACAGTTCCCCAGTTGTGAGATCCACTCCCTCCTCGTTTGTCCTCGTGCTTCAGGCCACTGTAATGTGAAAAAGAACTAACAAAACTGAGTTAACATAATACTCTTTAGTTCCAGAAATTCAAATTTTGTTTTTTAAAGAAGTATATTAAAATATAAAATTAAATGACCACCAATAAAAGACTTACGATCTATCACTCCCACTATGCCTATCAAATTCACGCTTGCCACGAGAGTCAAACCCATCTCCTCGACTCATGCCTCGTCCACGGCCTCCACGACCTCTGCCAAGGCCACCACGCCCCCGGAGAGGGCGGTCAATAATGGGTCTGCAACACAAAGTTTTAACGTCACACCTCCAAGATTTCCAGGAAAAATTCATGCAGAGGCGTACAAATACACATGTTCAACAGCTCATAAACGTGCAACAAGGACAATAAAGTTATTCCAGCATTCTGTAGAACACTGCTACTAGTATACACATTTTTTATTGCTATCCATTATATTGTAATCCAGAGAAGCTGCTGTCAATATTTTTAACATTAACACATCTAACTTATCACTTTGCCATAAGAAACTACCTAGCAGTATTATTCTTTTAATTGAACATCTGAGGAGAAAATGGAAGAAACTAGCCACCAATTCAATTTAAGTGTTTCAGCACGAGCTCCAAGTTTGACTGTTACCCAGAGATCGATGGAAAACACACTCGTATCTTCCACTTTTTATTAACCAGCCATACCCGTATCAGCAGCTATGCTCAAAGAAGTAATTACTAACTGATAAAACAGATAAAAAAAACCTTACCTATCAACTGAAAACTCTCCCCCTTCACCCTTCTCTTCAAGTGGCTTTTCAAATCTTCTGTCACGAGGTGGTCGCCGTTCTGGTCTCCTATCAATTATTTTCCCTTCCCCCTGAAGCTGCTGATCAGGTCTTCTTCCAACACGCCTTATTCCTAAAATGATAAATACCTGCATAAATAAATTATATTTGCAAATACAAAAGTTTAGGCTTACACTGTTAAAAAGGCAAATCCTGGATATCCCATGTGTCAAAAATAAAAGTTTGTAGAGGAATTCAAATTTTAAGATGCATTTATTTTAAGCTTTTCAGTAGTTTTGCCAAACCATCCTACCCCTCCAGCTCTCTTGAACTGATGGCCACTGTCCAGATGTCAGTCCCTTACATAGAAAGTACATATATGCAGACACACACACACACATATCTAAATGCACTTCTACACTATCTTTTAAAAAAATACTCTTACATTAGGAAATCCTTTGTGACTATGAAGGGATGGTCTTTTTTAAAGCCTACATTCAGGAGTACTTTGTTTTCAAAACTATATACACAAGAAGACCCTCTTTAGGCAATATACAAGAAACAAAGAGGTCAGGCCTTTAGCCCAGTGGTTCTGGCGTCTGCCTGGCAAGTGCTAGGTCCTGAGTTCAATCCTGGTACCATATACCACAATGGCATGGTGGCTCACACCTGTAATCCTAGCACTTGGGAGACAGAGGCAGAAGGATTGCCCAGAGTTTGAGGCTAGCCTGAGCTACATAGTGAACTCAGAGAGTCTGAATTACAAACTAAGACCTTTCTTAATAAACTAAAAGAAAAAAAAAAGGGAAAGAAACGAGGGACATCAGAGGGTATTTCACAGGGGCAGGGCACTTGTTGGCATGAATAAGTCCCTGGGTTTAACCCATAGAGGCAAAGAAGAAAAACTTTAAAATGGAAAACTTGTGGCACTAAATGATAGCTGAAGCATCTGATTTCTCCTTTTACATTTTTTCCTGGGAACAGCTTGAGACTCACAAAGGCAACCAGCATGAATTATATGTGGTCTTAAAAATAAACAATCTGCATGAATTATATGTGGTCTTAAAAATAAACAATCTGGGGC